>JACEEZ010011781.1:12500-20000 GCA_016584305.1 Chionoecetes opilio
TCTCTCTCTCTCTCTCTCTCTCTCTCTCTCTCTCTCTCTCTCTCTCTCTCTCTCTCTCTCTCTCTCTCTCTCTCTCTCTCTCTCTCTCTCTCTCTCTCTCTCTCTCTCTCTCTCTCTCTCTCTCTCTCTCTCTCTCTCTCAAACACTTACCGTAGAATCAATGCCCAGGAAGAAGAGCATAAGGAAGAACAGGACCGACCAGAGGGTAGGCATGGGCAGCATGCGTAGGCTTGAGGGTACGTGACGAAGGCCAAGGCGGGTCCTGAAGATTATTATTATTAGTATAGTAGTTTATTGACAAAAGTTTCACAAACATTTTACCTTGTTACATGTATAATTTCCTCATATTTGTCCAAATTTATACTCTTACATATTTCATATTAACCTAAAACAAACAAACGAAACATATCTACTATGGTGACACATCCCTTACGTATATAATTTTAATACATCATATATATAACTGCACAGATAGTCTACTTTATCCCTTGTACCCATCAAATTATCCATACTGGAGAAGTCTAGCATGACATAGTTGCTTCCACATACAAGAGAGAGGGAGAAACGGGTTCACAAATGTAACATACTAAATAACCTCGTAAATAACATCCCTAACTCATCAATTTGTTCAGAAAAAGTCGAAAAAATTATAGTATGGACCAAATAAGTAGTTTTTCATGAGATTTTCAGGTAAAGAGGCGACACAAAATTGCTATGTGTGAGGTGTCAAGTGTTACAATTGTTAGCGAGAAACTGGTTCACAAATAGGTTGGTGGATGATTGGAATGGACTCAGTCATCAGGTAGTTAGTGCGGAGTCAATAGGGAGTTTTAAAAGGAGGCTAGACAGTGTTATGGATGGGGATGAAAGGTGGATGTAGGTAGTGTTAAGTAACAGGAACTACCACGTGTAGGTCTCCCAGCCTCTTGTAGCTTCCTTATGTTTTTATGTTCTTGAGAGAGAGAGAGAGAGAGAGAGAGAGGAGAGAGAGAGAGGAGAGAGAGAGAGAGAGAGAGAGAGAGGAGAGAGAGAGAGAGAGAGAGAGAGAGAGAGAGAGAGAGAGAGAGAGAGAGAGAGAGAGAGAGAGAGAGAGAGAGAGAGAGAGAGAGAGAGAGAGGAGAGAGAGAGAGAGAGAGAGAGAGAGAGAGAGAGAGAGGAGAAGAGAGAGAGAGAGAGAGAGAGAGAGAGAGAGAGAGAGAGAGAGAGAGAGAGAGGAGAGAGAGAGAGAGAGGAGTTAGTGATAGATGTATTATATTATTATTAGTAGTAATAGATAAGTTATAGTTAGTGAGAATATTATTTTTTTGTATGTGTGTGTGTGTGTGTGTGTGTGTGTGTGTGTGTGTGTGTGTGTGTGTGTGTGTGTGTGTGTGTGTGTGTGTGTGTGTGTGTGTGTGTGAATAAAAGTCTTGTGAATAACTAATGAATGGTTACATTAATGAGTGATGTTGTCATATAAAGTTATCATCAAAGTTGCTCATCTATCTATAATAATATAAGCGAAAGTGTGTCTGTGTGTGTGTCTGTGTATCTGTGTGTCTGTGTGTGTGTCCGCGATAGGTGCCGCCCCCCGTGCCCTAATCCCATCATATAGCACAGTTTTGGAACCGGTTCGACCAGGGGCACGTTTTAAACCCACTTATGAGATATCCGATCACTTTTTTTTCGTTTTTTTAGCATCCTATTAGCGAGAATTGTGGAAAAAAAAGTGGGTTGCGAGAATTGAGGAAACCTTGATGTAGGGTGATGGGTAATGGGTGAGTGAATGGGTGGGGGGTGATGGGTAATGGGTGAGTGAATGGGTGGGGTGATGGGTAATGGGTGTGGGGTGATGGGTGAGTGAATGGGTGGAGGGTGATGGGTGATGGGTGAGGGACTAGATGGGGGGTGATGGGTAATGGGTGAGTGAGTAAATGGGTGTGTGGTGATGGGTAATGGGTGAGTGAATGGGTGGGGTGTGATGGGTAATGGGTGAGTGAATGGGTGGGGGGTGATGGGTAATGGGTGAGTGAATGGGTTGGGGGTGATGTGAATGGGTTGGCGTTAATACATACATTTCTACATCCATGATTTCAGGAAAGTTAGAAGGGGCTATCTGGAGAGTCTGTGTTTGGTGGGCCTTCGGCCCACCAATAGCCCTCCGCAGGAGCTAGCCAAAAAGTCCGCCCGGAGGGCGGCTTTGCGGCTAGTTGCATATAAAAGTTCTAAAGTTGTTCATAAAGTTGCTCAAGTTATCATAAAGAATAATTGCGATGTAATCTATCTAATAAATATCTATATCACTAAGCTAATTGCTACTCATTCTTTTACATTATCCCACAAAAAAGTACTATTTCCTTGTTATTTTCTACTCCGCGAACCCCGAACCCCGCGAGTATCGGTGCTAAGCTGTATATCTGACTTCCAATACTTACTTTATTTATTTACTAATGTCTACTCCTATACATTAACTTAGCCGCTGTTGTCACTTCACTAATAGTAGTTCCCATTTCTATAGAGAGGAAACCCAGAACGGAGGAAACGAAACGACGAACCCGCGAATATCGATGCCAGGCTGTATATCTTACTTCCAATACTTACTTTATACTTTCTTCTCCCTATTCATTAACTTACCTGCTGTTGTCACTTCGCTAATAGTAGTTCCCATTTCTATAGAGAGGAATCCCAGGACTGAGAAAACGACGAAGCCCGCGAATATCGATGCCATGCTGTTGATGAGGGGGACGAGGAGGGCGTCGCGGAGGCAGTTGTTCTTAAACCGGCTGAAGGAAGACATGGTGGTGACGGTGCCCCAGCCCGTGCCCAGGGAGAAGAACACCTGCACGGCGGCGTCACACCACACCTGAAGGAGGGGAAGAAGAAGAGTGTAAAGAAGAGGAGAGAAAAAAGTTAAAAGAAGAGGAGAGTTAAAAAAAGGTTGTCTATCATTAAGAACGGGAGATATTTACCATAGAAAGGAACAGGATGACCAATTATATTATTTAACTGATTTTTTCAAGAAAGGACGAAATTAACCAAGAAGAGTGAAAAGAAGAGAAAAAAGTTAAGAGAAGTGAAAAAAAGGTAGTCGTTAAGTGGAAAAATGAAAAAAAAGATGTAAAAAGAAGAGGAAAGTAAAAAAAAAAGGTTGTGTGTTGTGTCAGTGAAAAAGTGAAAAAAAGAGTGAAAGGAAGAGGAGAGTGAAAAAAAAGTGGATAAAATGAAGGAAGAGTGAAAAAAAATGAAAAAAGTGAAAAAAAGTGAGGGTGAATAAAAAATATAAAAAAAGTGAAAAAGAGTGTGGAAAAGAAGAGTGAAGGGGAAAGAAGAGTGAAAAAAAGTGTGAAAAGAGTGGGGAAAAAAGAAGGGGAAAAGAAGAGTGAAAAAAGCGAAAAAAAAGAGTGGAAAAAAGAAGGGGAAAAAGCGAAAAAGAGTGGGGAAAAGAAGGAGAAAAAAGAGTGAGGGGGAAAGAAGACTGAGAAAAGTGTGAAAATAAGAGGAGTGACCAAGTAAAGGACGGAATACAAAGGACAAATTTCAGATTTACTAAGGTCAATGGATTTGTCGTAAGAAAGTGGATTTCTAAGTAAAGACACGACTTTTCAAGGACAGGAGAATTTACTAAGAACGGGAGAGAGATTACCATGGAGAGAATAGTATTTACAATAATAGGAAAGACATACCATATTAGAGGATAAGATTTACAAAGATTGAACTAGATTTATTTTACTAAGAACGGGAGAGAGATTACCATGAAGAGAATAGTATTTACAATGATAGGAAAGACATACCATATTAGAGGATAAGATTTACAAAGATTGAACTAGATTTTTTCATGAAAGGACCTGTTGAACTTGACGTTATAAGATAGAAAAAAAACAAAAAACTACAGACGCAATAGACTCAAATGCAAAAAACAAAACAGAACAAAAATAAAGCTAGCAACTAAACAAAAATCTAGCCCAAGGGGGATTGAACTCACCATAGGTTCGCCCAGCTTGGAGAAGTTAGGCACGATGTAGTAGCTGATGCCGTGACCAGCGCCGGGCAGTGTGACGCCTCGAACGAACAACACCACCAGCATCACCAAGGGAAAGGTTGCAGTAAACCAAACCACCTGTAAAAATCACACCACCTCGGATTAACTACTTAGGCAATATCATCTTCTGTTTAACGTCAGCTTTTCCTATATAAGGTTACAGGGTTAGATACGCTTCCAACTGTCTCTATCCATTGCCTTAACCTCCTCAATGCTGCAGTAAACCAAACAACCTGTAAAAATCACATCACCTCGGATTAACTACTTAGGCAATATCATCTTTCTGTTTAACGTCAGCTTTTCCTATATAAGGTTACAGGGTTAGATACGCTTCCAACTGTCTCTATCCATTGCCTTAACCTCCTCAATGCTGCAGTAAACCAAACCACCTGAAAAAATCACCACCTCAGACAAACTACTTAGGAAATACTATCATTATGTCATCTCATCATCTTTCTGTTTAACGTCAGATTTTCCTACATGAGGTTGGACGGTGGATGATACGCTTCCAACTGTCTCTATCCATTGCCTCAACCTCCTCCATGCTGCCAGATCCTCTTCAACACACTGCCTCCATGTCTTCCTTGGCCTGCCCGGTGGACGGCGACCTGGCACTTCCACTCCAACAGCTCTCCCCAATGCCTCACCACCTTCTCTCCTCTTCACGTGCCCACACTACATCCATCTCCTTACTCTCACCTGGCACTTTTACTACTTGGGAAATACTACCGTGTCACATTAACAAAAGAAATATCTCCTCGTTAACGCCATTTAGATACGTTACCTTAGCTATTACCACCTTACCATTTACCAGAAACATGTGTATTGATCTATCTATCTATCTATCTATCTATCTATATAAAATGATCAAGTGAAGTAGGTTTCCAGATTACTCTATCTAACAACTCAATTACGGCAGATTATATTTTTACTTTTAACCAATATATAAAGATGGTTACAAATTGCCTATTCGCTACGTCCCTACAAAAAATAATAATAACTAAATATAAAAAAGAGATGTCATTGATATTTTCTTCTCTACATATATACCGAGACAAAGAGTGTGTATATCAGGTAATGAAAGTGGAGCCTCATTACTCCTCTTGCCACACCGACTCTAACGCTAATGATGCCACTTGTCTTTCTTCGCATTTCTTTCTTAGTGGGAGGAGAGAGAGAGAGAGAGAAGAGAGAGAGGAGAGAGAGAGGAGAGAGAGAGAGAGAGGGGAGAGAGAGGAGAGAGAGGGGAGAGAGAGAGAGAGAGAGAGAGAGAGAGAGAGAGAGGAGAGAGAGAGAGAAAAGAGAGGGGAGAGAGAGAGAGAGAGAGAGGAGAGAGAGAGAGAGAGAGAGAGAGAGAGGGGAGAGAGAGAGAGAGAGAGGAGGAGAGAGAGAGAAGAGAGAGAGAGAGAGAGAGAGAGAGAGAGAGAGAGACCTTTTCCCTTTCTTGATATATTTCTTGGTGATTTTGTCATTATCATTATCATTGTTATTGTCATAGTTACTTTATTATTATTGTTATTATTACTGTTATTTTCGACTTTCTACCGATATCTTGCCAAACAAAAGTACGATAATGTTTTAACCTTATTTAGTCTTTCTCACTTCATCCTCAGACCAACATTATGTTCACACACACACGAGCCATAATAAATTTTGCTATAGTTCACACACACACACACACGAGCCATAATACATTTTGCTATAGTTCACACACACACACACACGAGCCATAATACATTTTGCTATAGTTCACACACACACACACGAGCCATAATACATTTTGCTATAGTTCACACACACACACACGAGCCATAATACATTTTGCTATAGTTCACACACACACACACACACGAGCCATAATACGTCTGATAATGCTGAAATATTGATAGCAAATTGATATATCAGTCTTATGATCACTATATTTCTTTGTGAAGGTTCAAGAAGATAGAAGGTTCAATATTCTATAGAGGAGACTCAAATTTTTTATACTTGAACTGAACAATTAAATTAAATAGATTATGATAGAAAAATAATATATTACTATCATTATCAATTAATTTCTATGTGAAGTTCAAAAAGTATTTATTTGATATTCTATAGAGAAGACAAAACAATTCTATACTTGAACTGAACATTTAAACCAAAGAAACGATTTTAACGAAACGAAATGGTTTCTTGTAGCTTCCTTATTTTCTTATGTTCTTTTTTTCTACTTCTCGTTTTACATCATAAGAATCTAAAAGGGCTATGAAAAGATATGTAACAAAAAGTCTACTGTTCTGATTAGACCCTATTGGTAGTGGGAGTTAGACTGATAACCAATGCTATCTAGTTATCTTTATATCTACTAGAAATTCAGCCTACGAAACAAATCAATATAAGCGATAAAAGGCGAAATGCAATACCCTATTTTCCTCAAAACTACATTACAATTACAATACAAAACTACATTACAATTACAAGACAAAACTACAGTACAATTACAATACAAAACTACAGTTACAATACAATAGAAAACTACATTACAATTACAGACAAAACTACATTACAATTACAATACAAAGCTACAGTACAATTACAAGACAAAGCTACATTACAATTACAATACAAAACTACAGTACAAATTATCTTCTACGTATTAGACTACTACTACTACTACCACTACTACTACTACTACTACTTACTATTACTACCACTACTACTATTACTACTACTATACTACTACTACTACTACTACTACTACTACTACTACTACTACTACTATACTACTACTACTACTACTACTACTACTACTACTACTACTACTACTACTACTACTACTATTACTACTACTACTACTACTACTACTACTACTACCACCACCACTACTACTACAACTACTTACTACTACTTCGACTAGAATCCAGACGACGAGAGAAATCAATGTAGGATTCAGTCAAGGAGAAGGCGAAAGGTAATGCCATATTTTTCCTCAAAGCTAGGAAGAAAATCCGCTTATACACTGTGTGAGGTGAAAAGGTGAATAGGAACATGGTATAGAACTGAAGCCTTATTCCCTGTGGTGTAAAATCCATCTCTACTAAGACTCTTCACCTTCTATGGTATCACCCAAGGCGGGCATAATAGTATTAGACATATGATATTATTAGACAGATTATATTATTAGAAACATTACCATATTCTTGAAAATGCAACAAAATTAACCTTCACGTCCAGATCTTTCCTTTGCTATAAAAAATCGTCTGTTGTTAGCCATAAAATTACGAAAAGTCACTGAATATATCAAATTAGTTAGTGGACAAGGATACTAAACAGGTCATAGCTATAAAATATTGCATGTATTCCCTAAAAATCATCTAATGGTGGTCAAATTACAATGGAAATTACGTCTTGGGCCTCAAGGGGTTAAAATTCTTTGGAAATATTTGTTGTTGAAGTTGAAACATGAGAACAGAAAGAGTAGAAAGAGAGTGAAGAAGAAG
>JACEEZ010011781.1:25000-32500 GCA_016584305.1 Chionoecetes opilio
TACTATGTATGTAATAGTATGTATGTATGTATGTATATATGTACTATGTATGTAGTAGTATGTATGTATGTATGTATATATGTACTATGTATGTAATAGTATGTATATATGTACTATGTATGTAGCAGTATGTATGTATGTATGTATATATGTACTATGTATGTAGTATGTATGTATGTATGTATGTATATATGTACTATGTATGTAGTAGTAGTAGAAGGTATGAATAAAAAGTAGTAGTAATACCCGATACTTAGATGATCGGAGAAAATGACATAAAAAATGGATAGAAGGAAAATATGTTAATAATAATCATGTTAATAAGGTTAATTAACATATTGGCCGACCCGACACCTAAGAAGATACATATTATATCAATTGGAGTTTTGATATGATGCGAAACCAGCAGTGCCGAATAGTTATCACCAGCTTATTCCACGCCCTTAGACAGCTGTTACCGGTAAATGATCAGGTGAAATGTATACTTCTCCTTAACCTCAAACGTGAATAGGTATTTGGGAGTCTGGCGTGAAATAATTAATATAAGTTCCATAATAACAAACCCTGGAGCCGAATGAAGACACCCTGTTTGGTCACGCGCGCCATTGAAGTTGGAAGTGAAGGGGAGGCAAAAGCTGCATTCACACACCTAAACGATATACATAAGAAGATGAAGAAAAATATGGAGAGGAAGAAGAAGGGATACAACAACAACAACAACAAAACAACAACACAACAAAAAAAACAACAACAACAACAACACAACACAACAACAACAACACAACAACAACAACAAATAAAACAAATGAGAAAGTAAAAAGAATATGAACAGGGAGAAGAAAAAGCAGAAAAGGAAAAAATGAAGAGGAAAACAAACAATGTTGCTTCTCTTGCTTTTTTAATACTGTCTTTAATCTTTTTAATTTAATTCTTTAGATTCTCTTTCTGCAAGACTTTCTACCATCTCACTCCCTTCTGTCATCTTCCATCATAAATAACCGCGCTTTGCTTCTTCTATCCTTTCCTGTACATCTGACTGCTCTTCTGACTTCTAATTGCATCCTTCGACCTCCAAACTTCAGGACGTGACAAGACTTTCTAATTCTCACCCTATTCTTCTTTCTATCTAATGATGTTAACAGTACTTTACTCTTCAGCCCTTTCCTGTAACTTTGGACTCTCTCCTGGTCTATTTTTCCCTTTTACGAAATAAATTTATCAAGAGAAGAACAAAACAGCCTAAGATAAATTCTACCACCATATCTTTATCTCCTACTGTTTTATAGGACTCCAACTAGCGGGACATTACCCTTGGTAAAATTATGTTGTACCTCGGTCAGTCCTTTGTGATGTAAAAAAAAAAGTATAATAATAATATATTGTGAACAAAAAACAAAACAGCAATAAAACAAATGTGATAACAAATTACATAACGCAACATACCCTAACATTGGAGAGCCAAGAGAAAAAACAATTACCCTTGAGGAAAAATAACAGCGTCGTGACCAATCGTTCTCACACACACACGGAAGTTCTAATAATTTATTCCTCATTCCCGTGCACAGTCTAGACAAGTACTAAAAACAGCATACAAGAGCCATTCGTGTTCGTAACTACCACTCAACTACGTGACAACGAGGCAGTAATCACCCTGCTAAAACGAGGGGCGAGGTGCTAATGAAGCCATGAGTAAATAAGTAAGAGTTGACAAGCATAACAAAAAGGAAAGAGTTATAAAGTTAGTGAGGAAGAGTTGACACATAAGAACAAAAATAATAACCACAAGAAAAAAGAAAGAAATTTTATATAGCATGATAAAATACGTAACAATTCATTAATGGGCCCCAGACATAACTACGTCACGGTTTGTTTACATCGGTGCATTGTGGGGATAAGGCGGGGTCGCCGCGGATGGACCTACGAAGGGAAAACCACGGCGATGGAAGAATTTCGAGTTATTTTGCGCTAAATTGATATTCCAGGTGCTATATTACTGTGCTCTGTTTTCGCTGACAACACTAGAGAAGACCTGAGGTAATGGCTGATGCGCAGAGGTTTCTAAACCAAGAAAACAGAGTCATAACAGAGCCTCGTCAATAGGTAAGCAACTGGTAGGTACGTAATGTGTCCCTACCACTTGCTTACTCCTTAAATGAGACTCTGTTGTGACTGTTTTCCTGGTTTAGAAGCCTTTGCACATCAACCTTCACCTCAGCTCTTCTCTATGTTGTCAGCGAGAACGGAAATACAGCACCTGGAATATCAATTTCGCCCAAAACAACTCGAATTTTTATCGTCTAGTCTTCTCTGTAGTTTACATATTATGTTAGAGTATTAAATACTATTAATGAGTTTTTGATGTCTCTCATAATAATAGTGACATCATGGTTTAAGTGTACTTGACGAGCATGATACTCTTGGTCTATACCACATCCCAACTTGCTTGATTATATATTACCATCATAACAGTTGCAAACACGGTGAATTACATCTGCTGGCCTTGTACTGCGTTACGATATTTACCTACACAATCGGAACTCAGCCGATGGTAGGGTTAGTTGATTTGCTGATTCTTATTACTCCATCCATAAACAAGTTGCATAACCACGGTGACATTACCCATCCTTGCCTCATGGTACTGGTACTCTCGTCTACCGATATTTTTATCCTACACAATCGGAAAACTCGCGGGTAATGGCAATTCATTTTAGCTTAATCAACAATCGCCGACGGTAATGGTTAGGTTAGATTTTGCTTTGATTTATCTTATTACTCCATCCATAAACAAGTTGCATAACCACGGTGACATTACCAGTGGTGGGCATCGCAATTTTTTTTCCAATTCCGCAATCGCAGTTCCGCAGTTCCGACCTGCACCAGTCTGCAATCGCAATTCCGCAATTTTTTTTCAGATAGGCCTTTTCGCAATCGCAATTCTGCAATTCCGCAAACTAATTTTGACACCTACAATTAAAATAAAACACCTACAATTAAAACATAAAATGTCTCTAGACTCTTAAACATCTCTAGACTCTTAAACGCTACAATTAAAACATAAATTTCTCCAGACTCTTTATTAGTGTTTAATACTTCTGTATTCCTATTCTGTTTCTGTCTATACTTGTTACTTGTCCTTCACAATTAAGTCTTTGTCTCTTTTAGTGTTTTTCTTTACTTGTACACTTCACAGTCTACTGGCTAGTAATCACTAATCTAAGTAATCTACTAATCTTCCTCTTCCTCCTCCTCCTCCTCCTCCTCCCACTTCTTCTGGTTCAGCATATGGAGGTTGGCAAATAATCACACACACGGCCAGCGTACACGCTCTCAATCCCAAATTCCAGCACGCACTGACTGAGTGACTGTGCTACACTTACTAACTACACTTGTGCTACTACTACGACTGATTGTGCTACACTTTGGGGAGGTGGTAGCGGAGTGGTTAGCGTCTCCGACTGGCGTTCTCGGTGACCCGAGTTCGATCCCCGAAGAAAACCAAAACCTTTCTGCACCGTCGAGTGGCCTAAGAACACCCACATGTCCTGCCCATCAACTCTACCTTCGATTGCGAGTGCATCGTAGAACACAGGGGGGCGGCATGAGCCTCTAATCACAGGCGTCACTATAAGAATCCTGCCTGCGCCACCACGGGCGAGGACCAACCATCAGAGCCTTCAAGTGAACCTCCAGAGCCTACCATCCGTGTCCTGGGTCACCACTGCCTACAGGCGCTATAGGCACAAATGAAGAAAAAATTAAATTAAATTAAATAAAAAAAAAAAAAAAAAAAAAAAAAAAAAAAAAAAAAACTTGCCAAGTTGGCAGTTGGCAGTGTCGTCTCCACAATATTTGGTGGGAACTTTCGTTCACGCGGGCACTAGCCACTTTGAAGGTGGTGACCGTCACAATTATTGCGATTGCGTTTCAAAATTTTGGCGGTCCGCAACCCGCAATTCTGCATTTTTTTTCAGGCATCCGTAATTGCGCAATTCCGCAACCGAATGACCTATTCCGCAAGTTATTGCGATTGCGTTTCAAAATTTTGGCAGTCCGCAATTCGCAATTCCGCAAGTTTTTCAGGCATCCGTAATTGCGCAATTCCGCAACCGAATTCCGAATTCCGCAAGTTGCGGAATTGCGAAATTGCGGACTAAAATTGCGGAATGCCCACCTTTGGACATTACCCATCCTTGCCTCATAGTACCTGGTACTGTCGTCTACCAATATTTTTATCCCTACACAAATCGGGAAAACTCGCCGACGGTAATGGTTAGGTTAGATTTTGCTTTGATTTATCTTATTATTCCATCCATCAACAAGTTGCATAACCACGGTGACATTACCCATCCTTGCCTCATGGTACCTGGTACTCTCGTCTACCGAAATGCTCGTCCCTACACAAATCGGGAAAACTCGCCGACGGTAATGGCTAGGTTAGGTTACCGTTAGGTTAGGTAAAGGTCAGTTAGGTTATTCAATTCATAATCACAGGTAAAAGCTTATTAGTTATACATACATACTCCACTCCATACACACTCTTTAACCCTTCAATACATCCCACATTCCCTCCCAGTCTACTCTGTCATATGATTTGGTATTAGTCCAGATGAACACCGAACTCACTTTGGTGGACGAAACTATTTTTTTCTAATGTGTTTTTATGTGTTTTGAATGAATCTGCTAACCGTTTCTGTCGCAATTTTTTTATTTATTTATTTATTTATTTATTGTTTTATTTTTTTTGCAAAAAATGACAAAAAAAAATTAACCTAAACCTAACCTAACCTTTACCTATACCTAACCTAACCCATACCAAACCTAAACCTAACCAACCTTACCATACCTAACCTAACCTACCAAACCTATACTCTAACCTTATAACTATAAAAAAAAAAAAAAAAAAAAAAAAATAACCCTTACCTAAAAAAAAAAAAAAAAATAAGATAATGCGACAGAAACGGTTAGCAGATTCATCCAAAACACATAAAAACACACCAGAAAAAAAAAGTTTCGTCCACCAAAGTGAGTTCGGTGTTCATCTGGACTAATACCAAAGCATATGACAGAGTAGACTGGGAGGGAATGTGGGATGTATTGAAGGATTAAAGAGTGTGTATGGAGTGGAGTGTGTATGGTGGAGTGGAGTATGAGGCAAGGATAGGTAATGTCACCGTGGTTATGCAACTTGTGTATGGATGGAGTAATAAGATAAATCAAAGCAAAATCTAACCTAACCATTACCGCCGGCGAGTTTTCCCGATTTGTGTAGGGATAAAAATATCGGTAGACGACAGTACCAGGTACCATGAGGCAAGGATGGGTAATGTCACCGTGGTTATGCAACTTGTTTATGGATGGAGTAATAAGATAAATCAAAGCAAAATCTTGCCTATATATAACCATTATCGTCGGCGAGTTTTCCCGATTTGTGTAGGGATAAAAATATCGGTAGACGACAGTACAAGGTACCATGAGGCAAGGATGGGTAATGTCACCGTGGTTATGCAACTTGTTTATGGATGGAGTAATAAGATAAATCAAAGCAAAGGTTCGTGATGTTGGTATAGACTCAAGAGTATTCATTGGCTCGTCAAGTAACACTTAAACCATGATGTACCACTACTTATTATGAGGAAAGACAACAACAGGAAGTCAATTAATAAGGTATTTTAATACTATCATAACCATGAATATGTACAATCTACAAAGAGAAGACTACGACGATGAAAAAAATTCGAGTTGTTTTGGGCGAAATTGATACTCCAGGTGCTATATTTCCGTTCTCGCTGACCACATAGAAAAGAGATGAGATGATGGTTGATGTGCAAAGGCTTCTAAACCAGGAAAACAGTCACAGCAGAGTCTCATTAAGAAGTAAGCAAGTGGTAGGGACACATTACGTACCTACCAGTTGCTTACCTTTTGACGAGGCTCTGTTATGACTCTGTTTTCTTGGTTTAGAAGCCTCTGCACATCAGCCATTACCTCAGGTCTTCTCTATAGTATTGTCAGCGAGAACAGAGCACAGTAATATAGCACCTGGAATATCAATTTCGCGCAAAATAACTCGAAATTCTTCCATCCCCGTAGTTTTCCCTCCATAGGTCCACCCGCGGCGACCCCGCCTTATCCCCACAATGAACCGATGTAAACAAACCGTGACGTAGTTATAGGTAGGGTGCATTAAATAAGGAAATATCACACACACGTTAACACACATAAAAAAAAATATATGAAAAAAGAATGAAACCATAAATAACATGATACAACACGTACCAATTCATTACTAAAGTGAGTAATTAAATGTTTTTCTACACACACATTAAACTACTATACGAAAAAAGAATGAAACTATAAATAACAATAAAATACGTACCAATTCATTCATAAAGTAAGTGAATCAATGTTTTTATACACACTAACATTGAAAAGCTATAAGAAAAAAGAATGAAAACACAAATAACCTGATAAAATACGTACCAATTCATTCATAAAATAAGTAAATACATGTTTTTCTACACCTATAAGTTAGCACACATTAAAAACTCAAAGAAAAAAATATATAGGTAACCATGAAATACGTACAAACTCATATATAGATAAGTAAATCAGTCTTTTTCTACCTTTTGTTTCAATTGTTTACTTGATCTACTAACTTGTTATAAAGACGATGGGTTATATAATTCCTACGTGTCAGTATTCCTGTATTTTCCTCACTAAAGAACTGGTTGATTGATATATAGATTAACCCCTTCACGCCCAGATCTTTCCTTTGCTAAATAAAATCGTCTGTTGTTAGCCATAAAATTACGTAAAGTAACTGAATATACCAAATTAGTTAGTCGCATAGGATACTAAACAGGTCATAGCTATAAAATATTGCTTACTTTAACTAAAATCGTCTAATGATATCCAAATTACAATGGAAATTACGTTCTGGGCCTCAAGGGGTTAAGTGACAGACTAAGTAACTGAATGAATACGTATTAACCCATGACTTAAGTAACTGCCAGAGTGAGGATAGCGTGATGAGTGAGAGTTTAGGTGAAGGGAGTGCGTGTGTGTTAGCGTGACGCGTACCGTTTCTTACAAACACGCCACAACATAGATATATCAGATGACGTTTTGGTTTTCCCTCAGCAATTTTCGTAAAGCGAGTCTGCGTTAACCTCTTGAGACCCAGAACGTAATTTCCATTGTAATTTGGGTACCATTAGATCATTTTTAGTGAATATATGCAATATTTTATAGATATGACCTGTTTATTATCATTGTCGACTAACTAATTGGGTATCTTCAGTTACTTTTCGAAATTGTATGGCTAACAGACGAATTTTTATTGCAAAGGAAAGATCTGGGCGTGAAGGGGTTAAGAGCATGACTTATAGAACCACTTCTTTTTTCTGAATTCTCTACGCCTCCTCCTCTTCCTCATTCTACTCTTCTTTCTCTATTTCCTTATGTTGTCTCTTCCGACTTTGAACTACTGTCTACATCCTT
>JACEEZ010011781.1:40000-55000 GCA_016584305.1 Chionoecetes opilio
AAATCGTCTAATAGTACCTAAATTACAATGGAAATTACGTTATGGGCCTCAGGGGTTAAGAACTACGGTTGCTTTTACAAATTGAAGAAGAATTTAGAACGAAAGAGTTAAGTTTTTTGTTCTGATTCTGAAGACATCTAGTTAGGCAATCGCAGACCAAGACAATAATGGGTAATAGGTCGATTATTCTAGTGTTATTTACTTGTTACTCGGAAAAAAGGCCGCACGAAAAAATGGCAGTTAAAAATGGCACAGTTAAAAATGGCACAGTTAAAAAGGCACAGTTAAAAATGGCACAGTTAAAAAGGCACAGTTAAAAATGGCACAGTTAAAAATGGCACAGTTAAAAATGGCACAGTTAAAAATGGCACAGTTAAAAAGGCACAGTTAAAAAGGCACAGTTAAAAATGGCACAGTTAAAAAGGCACAGTTAAAAATGGCACAGTTAAAAATGGCACAGTTAAAAAGGCACAGTTAAAAATGGCATAGTTAAAAAGGCACAGTTAAAAATGGCACAGTTAAAAAGGCACAGTTAAAAATGGCACAGTTTAAAATGGAACAGTTAAAAATGGCACAGTTAAAAAGGGCACAGTTAAAAAGGGCACAGTTAAAAATGGCACAGTTAAAAAGGGCACAGTTAAAAAGGGCACAGTTAAAAAGGGCACAGTTAAAAAGGGCACAGTTAAAAAGGGTACAGTTAAAAAGGGCACAGTTAAAAAGGGCACAGTTAAAAAGGGCACAGTTAAAAAGGGCACAGTTAAAAAGGGCACAGTTAAAAAGGGCACAGTTAAATAGGGCACAGTTAAAAAGGGCACAGTTAAAAAGGGCGCAGGAAAAACTGTCATTGAATGTGAATCTGTCTCTCTCATATAGACGAGTTAACTAGATTTATTTTTTAAAGGAGTTTGGTTACCTGCTTTAACGGAATTGATTACTTTAAAGGTACAATATAGTTTCTACTACTACTACTTCTACTACTACTACTACTACTACTACTACTACTACTACTACTACTACTACTACTACTACTATTATAATTATTATTACAACTACTACTACTATCATTAATACTACTGCTGCTACTACTGTACTTGAAACTAAATAACAGTAATAATACGAAGAAAACGACTACTATTACCACTACTACTTAAAACTAACAGAAATACAAATCAAATTTTACGTCAAGCAGTAGATATTTTTTTCATAATTTTTTTTCATCATAACTATGAGCCATTTGAAAACAAACCTGTGAATATCCAAACATTAAAGAAAACGAAAGGAACTACACTGTCAATATCTCTGAAGACCCAATCAAAAAAAGTAATATAAAAGCCCACACAAGTAATGGCATCTTATAGTGTTAATTAGTCTAGGTTAGGTTAGGTGAAACAAAATTAGGGTTTTGCACATAACTTACAAAAATGTCACCCAACCAAAATGTCACAAAGTTTGGAGCAGGAAAACATGACACATAAAAGTAATGGCATCTAAAAGTGTCGAAATTATTAGTCTGAACTAGATTAGGTGAAAAAAATGAGGGTTTTGCGCATAACTACAAATGTCACCAAAAACAAATTTTACAGAAAAAATGACAATAAAGTAAGCATTAAAAGTGCGAATTTAGTTGAATTAATTAGGTGAAAAAAATTAGGGTTTTGCCATAACTTACAAAAATGTCACCCAACCAAAATGTCACAAAGTTTGGAGCAGGAAAACATGACACATAGAAGTAATGGCATCTAAAAGTGTCGAAATTATTAGTCTGAATTAGATTAGGTGAAAAAAATGAGGGTTTTGCACATAACTTACAAAAATGTCACCCAACCAAAATGTCACAAAGTTTGGAGCAGGAAAAAATGACATATACAAGTAATGGCATCTAAAAGTGTCGAAATTATTAGTCTAAATTAGATTAGGTGAAAAAAATGAGGGTTTTGCACATAACTTACAAAAATGTCACCCAACCAAAATGTCACAAAGTTTGGAGCAGGAAAAAATGACATATACAAGTAATGGCATCTAAAAGTGTCGAAATTATTAGTCTGAATTAGATTAGGTGAAAAAAATGAGGGTTTTGCACATAACTTACAAAATGTCCCCCAAAAGTTTTGGAGCAGGAAAACATGACAATACAAGTAATGGCATCTAAAAGTGTCGAAATTATTAGTCTGAATTAGATTAGGTGAAAAAAATGAGGGTTTTGCACATAACTTACAAAAATGTCACAAAGTTTGGAGCAGGAAAAAATGACATATAAAGTAATGGCATTTAAAAGTGTCGAAATTATTAGTCTGAATTAGATTAGGTGAAAAAAATGAGGGTTTTGGGCATAACTTACCTCCCCCGTTTTTGTAGCAGAGATAAGGGAACCGCCACATGTTACCCAGGCCCACAGCATACCCGGCCAGGGAGAGGACGTATTCCGTGTTGGAGGACCAGTTACCCCGCTGCTTGTTCTCATCTTGGTCATGCCCCATGCTATCAGGGAAGAGAAGGTGACACATAGGAACATAAGAAAATAAGGAAGCTACAAGAGGCCTAAATGGCTAAAGGTTCTTCAATTCATCCAGATTCCTTATTAAGTCTCCTTGGAGCTCACATAAAAACATAAGGAAGCTACAAGAGGCCGTAAGACCTACACCTGCCCCATGCTATCAGGAAGAGAAGGTGACACATAGGAACATAAGAAAATAAGGAAGCTACAAGAGGCCTAAAAAGCTAAAGGTTCTTCAATTCATCCAGATTCCTTATTAAGTCTCCTTGGAGCTCACATAAAAACATAAGGAAGCTACAAGAGGCCGTAAGACCTACACCTGCCCCATGCTATCAGGGAAGAGAAGGTGACACATAGGAACATAAGAAAATAAGGAAGCTACAAGAGGCCTAAAAAGCTAAAGGTTCTTCAATTCATCCAGATTCCTTATTAAGTCTCCTTGGAGCTCACATAAAAACATAAGGAAGCTACAAGAGGCCGTAAGACCTACACCTGCCCCATGCTATCAGGGAAGAGAAGGTGACACATAGGAACATAAGAAAATAAGGAAGCTACAAGAGGCCTAAATGGCTAAAGGTTCTTCAATTCATCCAGATTCCTTATTAAGTCTCCTTGAGCTCACATAAGAACATAAGGAAGCTACAAGAGGCCGTAAGACCTACACGTGGTAATTCCTGTGTACATTTAGAACAAGAAGAAATGGATTCAAACTGGAAAAACGTAGAAAATACCGAAATAGGGAGAAACTAGTTCATAAATAGGGTGGTAGATGCTATCAGGGGAGAGAAGGTGACACATGTATAACAAGAAGAAACGGGAAAAACGTAGGAAATAGTGAAAAACTGGTTCACAAATAGGGTGATAGGTGATTGGAATAGACAGTAGGAGTCAATAGGGAGTTTTAAAAGGAGGTTAGACAGCTTTATGGATGGGGATGAAAGGTTCTCGTCCTGTCCCATGCTATCAGGGAAGAGAAGGTTATACATGTGAGCTCAAATGAAAGACTTGAAAAGGATTCTTAATACTTAATACGATTCTTGAATTAGTACGATGGAGAGAACAGGAATGAAAGAAAATATAAGTGTTGTGGAGCAGAAGACAGAAGTGAACATGCTTGGAGAAGAAATACCTTGAAAGCAGATCAGAAAACTATAATAGAACATTGGCACAGAAAGAAAGGCAAAGATGAGAGGCACAGATAATAATTTACTCTTATGATAAGGAATCTGTACTAACAAAACCCTTCTTAGTATGAAAGGAGGACACGAGACAAGAGACAAAGATCTAAACGAGCTTTGTGAATTTGGGGAGGCGGTAGCGGAGTGGTTAGCGTCTCCGACTGGCGTTCTCGGTGACCCGAGTTCGATCCCCAAAGAAACCCAAAACCTTTCTGCACCGTCGAGTGGCCCAAGAACACCCACATGCCCTGCCCATCAACTCTACCTTCGATTGCGAATGCATCGGAGGACACAGGGGGGCGGCATGAGCCATCACAGGCGTCACTATAAGAGTCCTGCCTGCGCCACTACGGGCGAGGACCAACCATCATCATCAGAGCCCTCAAGTGAACCTCCAGAGCCTACCATCCGAGCCCTGGGTCACCACTGCCTACAGGCGCTATAGGCACAAATGTAAAGAATACTAATCAATCCTATTATACTAGAATCAGTATGAATTATTAACATTACTGTATCCTACATCACGTAATGGGAAGTAATAGGTAAAGATAAGGAACCTATCAGACTGGCTTACATATGCAGGAAGGAGAGGAAATAATCTTAGCATAATTTAGTTGGATATATTTGATGAATCATATCATTACCATCACTTAGTCGAGGGAAATCATCGGAGAAACTAGGTAACTACAGTCATTAAGTTTCCTAACTCACCCACAGCCTTCCTTCCTAACTTAGCCCGCACCCTTCCTTCCTAACTTAGCCCACACCCTTCCTTCCTAACTTAGCCCACACCCTGTCTTCCTAACTAAGCCCACACCCTTCCTTCCTAACTTAGCCCACATCCTTCCTTCCTAACTTAGCCCACACCCTGTCTTCCTAACTTAGCCCGCACCCTTCCTTCCTAACTTAGCCCACACCCTTCCTTCCTAACTTAGCCCACACCCTGTCTTCCTAACTTAGCCCACACCCTTCCTTCCTAACTTAGCCCACACCCTGTCTTCCTAACTTAACCCAAACCCTGTCTTCCTAACTTAACCCACACCCTTCCTTCCTAACTTAACCCACACCCTTCCTTCCTAACTTAACCCACACCCTTCCTTCCTAACTTAGCCCACACCCTTCCTTCCTAACTTAACCCACACCCTACCTTCCTAACTTAACCCACACCCTACCTTCCTAACTTAAAGGGTCATGAGATAGAATTAGATATTAAAGTATTCCGTTTGGGCTGACTGAATTTCATCCCCAAGCAGAAACCAGTAAGCAAGAGACGCTATTTTGAATCAGCAAAATTATTATCCTTCCTTCAGAATGGACAAAAAGAATGCCAAAGTTAATGTGGAAATACGAGCATCCGTTTTATTAAGGGGATCTGATTAATTTTCGTCTTCTTGCCTCTATAGCCCCCTAAATAATGCACCAGAAAGTATGGCAATGAGTAAATTAGTAACCAAATATTGATCTGCGTTATTATCTAGCTGATCATATTCATTTCCTTAACCCTAAAGTTTGAACTGAATAAAGCCCATGATGTACGCATGTATGGCAAAGCATGTAAAGTATATCTTAGTATGGTAAAAAGTATGTCTAATGTCTAAAGTATGTCTTAGTATGGTAAAAAGTATGTCTAATGTCTAAAGTATATCTTAGTATGGTAAAAAGTATGTCTAATGTCTAAAGTATGTCTTAGTATGGTAAAAAGTATGTCTAATGTCTAAAGTATATCTTAGTATGGTAAAAAGTATGTCTAATGTCTAAAGTATGTCTTAGTATGGTAAAAAGTATGTCTAATGTCTAAAGTATGTCTTAGTATGGTAAAAAGTATGTCTAATGTCTAAAGTATATCTTAGTATGGTAAAAAGTATGTCTAATGTCTAAAGTATGTCTTAGTATGGTAAAAAGTATGTCTAATGTCTAAAGTATGTCTTAGTATGGTAAAAAGTATGTCTAATGTCTAAAGTATGTCTTAGTATGGTAAAAAAGTATGTCTAATGTCTAAAGTATGTCTTAGTATGGCAAAGAATAAATGAATAACCAAATACTGATCTGCGTTTTCCTTTAGCTGATCATATTCATCTCCTAACTCTAAAACCTGTAGTGAATATTTAAAGACCACTTCATCTTAATTAAATATTATAACAGACCCGTGATAATAATCTTAACCCCTTGAGGCCCAGAACGTATATTTTCATTGTAATTTGGGTATACCATTAGATAATTTTAATGAATATAAGTAATATTCTATAGATATGACCTGTTTAGTATCCTTGTCCACTAACTAACTAATTTGGTATGTTAAGTTACTTTTCGTAATTTTAAGGCTAACAACCGATAATTTTACATAGCAGAGGAAAGATCTGGGCGTGAAGGGGTTAATTACAATGCTATGTCTGTCTTGGAGTAGCGGGGAAATATAATAATCCATTGAATATCAGAATGGAATGCGATGTTGTGAATGCATATTTTTTGCTATTCATCACTTATAAATAGTATTGGCGTGACTTGTATAACTTTTAAATCATTATTGCTAACGTCACCTGCATGAGAAAACTAACACTGAACGATACATTGATTATACGATTCATAGACCAAGCTTCTTTCATTTCCTTCATTCATTTCTTCATAGACTTCATTGATTCTTCTTACACTGACACAGCCTGGTTTTAGAAGTGCCTCTCACCACACATTACAATGCATTTTTTTAGATTATAACTGGGCGACCAAAATGTCTCCCAGTGATGGAAAACTGTCGCCCAGTAATGACATTTTTAAGCTACTGGGCGACAAGATATTTATTCATAAAATCCTTCTGGGATGCAATGGCTCATCATGTCTGTGTGTGCAAGATCCGGAAGTAGCCTACATTCTTATTACTGCATAACAAAATATGATCTTTATTTATATCAATTTCTTCTATTATTGCCTATATCATCTTGTGGAGCCATCTATAACCCGTCGATTGTTTGCGTAGTGAAATTTTGTTGGTGGCACTGGAAGATTCATAAACACAGCAAGGAAAGGGAGGGGAGGGGTGCCACAACATGCAAAATGGGGGAGAGGATATTACCAAAAAAGCTGTATTTTAACAGCTATGACTACTACCACCCTTCTGGATATCCAAAGAATGTCGCCCAGTAAGATTTGCTTAAAAAATGCTCTGACACATTATATACCAAGACGTGCAGTGTAAAATGTCTGGCCTTTAAGTTACATAGTGAGATGGAACCATGTTGATGAGAGGAACAAAATGAGAAATGACAGTGAAGAAAGCGACATGACAGTGAAGAAAACCGACATGACAGTGACGTAAGTACAGAAAAACCAACATGACAGTGACGTAAGTAAGAAAAACCAACATGACAGTGACGTAAGTACAGAAAAACCAACATGACTGTGACGTAAGTACAGAAAAACCCACATGACAGTGACGTAAGTACAGAAAAACCAACATGACAGTGACGTAAGTAAAGAAAAACCAACATGACAGTGACGTAAGTACAGAAAACCCCACATGACAGTGACGTAAGTACAGAAAACCCCACATGACAGTGACGTAAGTAAAGAAAAACCCACATGACAGTGACGTAAGTAAAGAAAAACCCACATGACAGTGACGTAAGTAAAGAAAAACCCACATGACAGTGACGTAAGTACAGAAAACCCCCACATGACAGTGACGTAAGTACAGAAAACCCCACATGACAGTGACGTAAGTAAAGAAAAACCCACATGACAGTGACGTAAGTACAGAAAACCCCACATGACAGTGACGTAAGTACAGAAAAACCAACATGACAGTGACGTAAGTACAGAAAAACCGACATGACAGTGACGTAAGTACAGAAAAACCAACATGACAGTGACGTAAGTAAGAAAAACCAACATGACAGTGACGTAAGTAAAGAAAAACCAACATGACAGTGACGTAAGTACAGAAAAACCCCACATGACAGTGACGTAAGTACAGAAAACCCCACATGACAGTGACGTAAGTAAAGAAAAACCCACATGACAGTGACGTAAGTACAGAAAACCCCACATGACAGTGACGTAAGTACAGAAAAACCAACATGACAGTGACGTAAGTAAAGAAAAACCAACATGACAGTGACGTAAGTACAGAAAAACCGACATGACAGTGACGTAAGTACAGAAAAACCAACATGACAGTGACTTAATTACAGAAAACAGACATGACTGAAATAAACGAAGAAAACAGACATGACAGTATAGTCCAAACACACATTCACACACACAAACACACAGACAGTATTCATATACTGTCTTCTTTATAAGGACTGGCAACTAAGCGGGCTTTGTGTTACTATTTTTTGTTGTGCCCTTGGCCAGTTCCTTGTGATGGGAATAAAAAAAAAAAAAAAAAAATAATAATTCACACCCAGTAAAAAAAATACAGATTAAATTCAAAGCAAACGTCCTCCAAGAATCTCCAAGAATTACTAACTGACTGACTGACTGACTGACTGACTGATTGACTGACTGACTGACTGACTGATTGACTGTATGACTGACTGACTGACTGACTGACTGACTGCCTGACTGCCTGAATGAATGAATGAATGACTGACTGACTGACTGACTGACTGCCTGACTGCCTGAATGAATGACTGACTGACTGACTGACTGACTGACTGACTGACTGACTGCCTGAATGACTGAATGAATGACTGACTGACTGAATGACTGAATGAATGAATGACTGACTGACTGACTGACTGACTGACTGCCTGAATGAATGAATGAATGACTGACTGACTGACTGACTGACTGCCTGACTGCCTGAATGAATGAATGACTGACTGACTGACTGACTGACTGACTGCCTGACTGCCTGAATGAATGACTGACTGACTGACTGACTGACTGACTGCCTGACTGCCTGAATGAATGAATGAATGACTGACTGACTGACTGACTGATACTGACTGCCTGAATGACTGGATATGAATGACTGACTGTACTGAATGACTGAATGACTGACTGACTGACTGACTGACTGACTGAATGACTGAATGAATGACTGACTGACTGAATGACTGAATGAATGACTGACTGACTGACTGACTGAATGACTGAATGACTGACTGACTGAATGACTGACTGAATGACTGACTGAATGACTGAATGACTGGACTGACTGATATGACTGAATGACTGAATGACTGACTGAATGACTGACTGACTGACTGAATGACTGACTGAATGACTGAATGACTGATTGACTGAATGACTGGTTGACTGACTGACTGAATGACTGACTGACTGAATGACTGACTGAATGACTGACTGAATGACTGAATGACGGACTGACTGATTGACTGAATGACTGAATGACTGAATGACTGACTGACTGAATGACTGACTGACTGAATGACTGACTGACTGAATGACTGACTGACTGACTGAATGACTGACTGAATGAAAGATCATGGGAGTGGCGGTGACGTGTATAAAAATGTGTACCCCACCACTGTCAAGAACGTGAGGAGTGCTGCAAGGTAAGGGCTTATCCCCACATGTTATTATGTAGCCCACCACTACAGTCTGTCTGTTATAGTTAATAGTCTGTCTGGGCAATATAGTTATAGTCTGTCTGTTATAGTCAGTCTGTCTGGGCAATATAGTTGTAGTCTGTCTGGGCCGGTGTTACGATAGTGAGGTATACTGTGTGGATTAATTATGTAAGGTGATTGTGGTTAAGTGAGATTCTGAAGAAACTTTGGAAATTTGTAAAAATGTTGATAAAAAAAATACTGTGTAAAATAGGATATACTAAAAAATAACTGGAAAATAAAAAATAGAAAGATTGGAGAACCGAAAATAATACTGATTGGAAAACCGAAAAATAACTGATTGGAAAACCGAAAAAATTAAGATTGGAAAACCGAAAAAAATACTGATTGGAAAACCGAAAAAATACTGATTGGAAAACCGAAAAAAATACTGATTGGAAAACCGAAACAAATACTGATTGGAAAAAAGAAAAAAATACTGATTGGAAAACCGAAAAAAATACTGATTGGGAAACCGAAAAAAATACTGATTAGGAAACCGAAAAAAATACTGATTGGAAAACTGAAAAAATTCTGATTGGAAAACCGGAAAAAATAAAGATTGGAAAACCGAAAAAAATACTGATTGGTAAACCGAAAAAAATACTGATTGGAAAACCGAAAAAAATACTGATTGGAAAACCGAAAAAATACTGATTGGAAAACCGGAAAAAATAAAATTGGAAAACCGAAAAAAATACTGATTGGAAAACCGAAAAAAATACTGATTGGAAAACCGAAAAAAATACTGATTGGAAAACCGAAAAAAATACCGATTGGAAAACCGAAAAAAATACTGATTAGAAAACCGAAAAATAACTGATTGGAAAACCGAAAAAAATAAAAATTGGAGAAAAGAAAAAATACTGATTGGAAAACCGAAAAAAATACTGATTGGAAAACCGAAACAAATACCGATTGGAAAACCGAAAATAATAAAGATTGGAAAACCGAAAAAAATAAAGATTGGAAAACCGAAAAAAATACTGATTGGAAAACCGAACAAATAAATATTGAAGAAACTGAAAAACAAATTAGAGCAACTGGATTTTTTTTTTTATCAGTTCCATAGTCGCTAATTTACGGTTTTGATAATTATTGCATCATTAGTTATTATTATTTTCTTATTTATTACCCTTAATCTCCTCCTCCTCCTCCTCCTCCTCCTCCTCTTCCGATATTTCAATCTTTTTATGCTATTTTTTTTTCTTCAATTATTTATTCACTGACGAAAATTCTGAGCAAAATCAATTCTCTCGTTTGTCATTCAAGCCAAAACTCTCTCTCTCTCTCTCTCTCTCTCTCTCTCTCTCTCTCTCTCTCTCTCTCCTCTCTCTCCTCTTCTCTCTCTCTCCTCTCTCTCTCTCTCTCTCTCTCTCTCTCTCTCTCTCCTCTCTCTCTCTCTCTCTCTCTCTCTCTCTCTCCTCTCTCTCTCTCTCTCTCTCATCTGAGCAAAATCAATCCTCTCGTTTGTCATTTACGCCTAATCATCCTCTCTCTCTCTCTCTCTCTCTCTTCTCTCTCTCTCTCCTCTCTCTCTCTCTCTCTCTCTCTCTCTCTCTCTCTCTCTCCTCTCTCTCTCTCTCTCTCTCTCTCTCTCTCTCTCTCCGTAGCTTTATTTCTTTCAATAATATCTTCGCAGTAATTCTTTTTTCACGTCTCATTAACCCGCCAGGGTGGCGCGGTTGGTAGAATCACGGACTGGTGTTGCAGAGTCCCTGCGCCATTCGGTCAGCGGTTCGAATCCACCAAACTCATCCTGGTGTGGTGGCGCTTTGTACAGTCAATAACCTTGTAGTTGGTACTTGCAAAGTGTCTAGATAGGATCAAAGTATCTTATCTTATCACGTCTCATTATAAACTTTTCTAAACATTATATTCACTCCCGATCCATAACGTATATTAAAACATCTAAACATTCCTTTCAATTTAACACCTATACATCCTCCCACTATTAAACCAATAAATATGAATAATTATATAATATTCTCTTGCATAACAGCAGCGAGCAGGGAATATTTTTAGCGCCTAGGCATAAAAACACTTGTCTAAATTAGGGTCAAGTGTTGCCATTCATTCCGCACCGCGACCCACATACGACTGCTTTTATGACACACTTAAAGTTGCTTAAAGGGGAGTTGCTTGCTTATGTGTTGCTGCGTAGTAAGGTCGAGTAAGGGGTAATAAGGACAGTATGATGTATGAGAGACTGTTGAATATGCTATTAACTCACGCCCAGATCTTTCCTTTGGTATATGAAATCGTCTGTTGATAGCTATAAAATTACGACAAGTAACTTAATATACCAAATTAGCTAGTGGACATATAATGTATAATGTATGAAAGGCTGTTGAATACGGTATCAACCCCTTCACGCCTAGATAACATAAGAACCTAAGAAAATAAGGAAGCTACAAGAGGCCGCGAGACCTACACGTGGTAGTTCCTGTTACTTAACAATACCTACATTCACCTTTCATCTCCATCCATGAATTTATCCAATCTCCTTTTAAAACTCCCTAATGACTCCGCACTGACCACTTAATGACTGAGTCCATTACCACCCTATTTGTGAACCAGTTTTTCCCTATTTCCTTTTTAAATCTACGCTTTTCCAGTTTAAATCCGTTACTTCTTGTTCTACCCTGATTACTAGTCGTAAGAACTTTTCCTACATCTCCTTTATTATATCCCTAAATATATCTTTCCTTTGGTATATAAAATCGTCTGTTGTTAGCCATAAAATTACGAAAAGTAGCTTAATATACCAAATTAGCTAGTAGACAAAGACAGTAAATATGTCGTTTCTATAAAATATTACTTATATTCATTAAAATCGTCTAATGGTACACACATTATAATGGAAACTACGTTCTGGGCCTCAAGGTATTAAGGGCGAGAATGGCATGAGAAACACAGTAGACATTAAGATACTTGGATTCTGTCTAGACAATTCGACTGCACTAACAGAGAAGTTACTGATGTTACAAATTGCTAAGAATGAACTCAAGCAGCGAGTAAGATTCGAACCCAGGGATGATGCACGTGAACCAAAGTCACTGCCACTTAACCACCCAAACTAGGAAAGGTTGATTGTGACTTTTAAGGCAATAGGTGTTTATTTAGTCACTAGGACAGTTATATATTCGAACTTAGGAAAGATTACCTTAAATTTTTCACGGCTAGTAATCAGGGTAGAACAAGAAGTAACGGATTCAAGCTGGAAAAGCGTAGATTTAAAAAGGAAATTTAAAAGATTAAAAAGATTTAGAAAGGGAAAAACTGGTTTACAAATAAGGTGGTAAATGATTGGAATGGACTCAGTCTTCAGTGGTCAGTGCGGAGTCAATAGGGAGCTTTAAAAGGAGGCTGGACAGTGTTATGGATGGGGATGAAAGGTGGATGTAGGTAGAGTTAGGTAACAGGAACTACCTCGTGTAAGTCTCGTGGCCTCTTGTAGCTTCCTTATGTTCTGATGTTCTGTCTTACCTCACAAGTTCTTAGCTTCTGCTCTGCCTATGTCGATCCCTAAGTCCTTCCTAAGCGGCCACTGAGCGTTATGATCTCACTATGAGGATATAATAGGTGGTCTCCGGCGCAGGTGGCCATGTCAGCTGTGTCATGGATCAGCTGGTTATGTAAGCTGGTTATGTTGTTAACGCCACGACGACTACCACCACCACCATGACTACCACCACGACTACCACCGCCACCACCACGACTACCACCACCACTACCAACACCAACAAAAAAGAAGAGAAATAGTAAATTCCTACTACCACTACAACTATTACCAATACTACCACGACTACCAACAAAAACAGAGAGCTAGGGGGGGAGAGCACTCAGTAGAGCGCATACCTCCGCCCGAATATTTAATCAAATATATATATATATATATATTATATATATATATATATATATATATATATATATATATATATATATATATATATATATATATATATATATATATATATATATATATATATATATATTATATATATATATATATATATATATATATATATATTGCACTCAGTATGAGCGCATACCTCCGGCCGAATATTTTATCAATTGGTTGCCATGGCAACAGTTGTCAATAGATTTTATCCAAAATTAAATCAGTTCTTCCTTATACCAAATAGACTTGGTATACCGAGTTTGGTCTAAATCTATTCGTAACTTTTCGAGAAATCCTGTACATTAGCAGACAGACAGACAGACAGACAGACAGACAGATCGGGGTGAAAACATAACCCCTCCAACTTCGTTGGCGGAGGTAAAAATACAACTACCTACTACCAGTGGCGGCTCGTGGCATAGGGCTGCAGAGCTGCAGCACCCCCAGACACTCACTGCCAGGTGTATGATGCCTTTAGAGACACAACAGAATTGATACACTGCTAACAAATATATCATAATAAAAAGTCATTATATGTTATTTAATTATTTTCAATACGTTACTAAGTGAATTTTCATTAAAACCAGACCAAAATTTAAGATATTTTCATATTTGTTGTACGATTCATGTCTGCGCTGCCGCCGCGCCACTTGTGAACACAGTGAGCTGCAGTCGAGGCAGCTAAGTCTCGTCCCTCTCGTGTTTACAGTGCGTGTAGACGGTGTGGTTAAATCATGCTTTCTTTAATTACCCTATGACGATGGAAATTCCAGTGAAGTATTTGCAAAACATCAACTTATTCCCGCTGACATTAAATGAAAAGACTGAAATCAAGCGGTACCGACTTTATTTTCAAGTAATACTGTAATTCTACCATCATCACCTCAGACGAGCGAGATCACCGCCACCACCACTACCACCACCTCCTCGCACCTCACATTTCTCCCTCACCTTTTTCTTCACGGTAGGTAAACACGAGGTGGCCATGGGCCAGATTGTCAAATGTTCTCTTCGGTCAAGAATGTCTTCGTCACGTAATTTGGTACCGTCAAACTGTTTTGAGCCGCGATGGATATCGTGGCACCGCGGTGACGGTAAAGAAACCAAGACCAAGCACAGACCACGTCTTCACCATTCCCTTCGCTGCGCTGATCTCCTCTGTACTGTTCATCCCATTATTGGATAAGATAAAGACTTTTCAGTGACTTTGTGTTACTTTTTACTTGTTTATTGACGAAATTATCCTTTGTGCGTAATAAAAAGAGTGGTTTGAAATCTGAGGTGATGAGGTGATGAGGGAGATGTGTGAGGGCGTTTGAGGTGGTGAGGGAGATGTGTGACGGCGTGTGAGGTGATGAGGGAGATGTGTGAGGGTGTGTGAGGTGGTGAGGGAGATGTGTGAGGGTGTGGGGGCGTGGGTAGAGGGGGAGCCAAAGCTGATTTACGTAAGAGAAGCAGAATTGGCTTCGAATCCTCCATAATGACAAGAAAAATATCGCGAGGCAGCTCAGACAAGTAGAAAAAACTGCGAGGGGAAAAAATTGCCTGACCATGACGAAAAATTGTTTTGTTTGTTTAGCTATTTGATAATAATTTTACTCTAGAACTGAACGGAATACGAACTCGTGAACGCCTATTTACTGGTAATTATATATATACATCCCTACGCACCCCTATGACGAGCGGACAATACCTCCTTCACAAGGGGGGGGGGGGACAAACCACCATTCTACCAATTATTGAGAGGGTGGTTGGTAGATCATTTCCACACTTATGATGCATTAATATATTATACTTATTATGCATCAATATGTGTGAATACAAGAAGGCAAGGACAGAATTGATCAAAAT
>JACEEZ010011781.1:62500-135000 GCA_016584305.1 Chionoecetes opilio
TGGCACATACAAGTCAGTAGTGATGCTGACATTCGTAACATATGGCGCCTGGCGACATTAGTGCAGTGGTGACTATAGTGTTGTTGACGGTATACCTTTTAAGAGACGAAAGAAAAGTTTAAGATTGAAAATATGCACAACAAAAAAGAAAGCATGGAAGAGAGCACGAGGAAAAAGAGTAACAGGGGATCCCGCCAAATTCGCTTCCACCTCGTATCCCCCCTCCCCACCCCCCATCCCCACAGTTGTCGCCCAGCGTCACCAACCTGATTGAAACGATGGCTGCCAAAGTTGACTCCCTTGCGTCCGCACTGCAGCAAGTCAATGAATGTATTGATGCCTTCCAAGACAGTATTGCAGCAATGCCACAGACCACCCCACAGCAGCCACAAGATTCTATTGAGGAGAAACTTGTTGCCTCAGACAAATTGGTTATGGGCAAAACGGTATGGCCGCGTGACCTCCATATCAAAGATATCCGGGTTGTTGTACTGAAGAAAACACCACTGGACGTATCGCGTCCTTACAACATCCTAATTGGGGATATCATTGACTTGATAACTAAACTTAGAGAAGACACAACAGGAATTACTTGTATCAAGAATAATGTAGATGCACAATGAACGACAGGCCGCTAAAGATTCTAACCTGGAACATCAACGGGCTTAGAAACAGACTCATTGAAGTACAACAGTTCTCCCTTCAAAATGACCTTGACATAATGTGTCTATACAAGAAACACGCCATGATCCCACAGATAACATACAGATCAGAGGGTTTCAGCTCTTCACAGTGGACAGCATACAGAGGCCCGCCGCACATCGTCGCTACAGAGGTCTGGCTCTGTATGTCAGGAATAACATCCCAGCTGACTGTATTGAACACGCCTTTGTGGGTGATAACAGTCAAGCACAAGCAATCAATATATATGATACAAATGGGAAAATCCTTATTAAAATCATAAATGTTTATGTAACGGATAACATGCTTGACTTCAGCCAGTTATATGAACTCGTTGATGGTTACCCAAGCCTTTTGATGGGTGATCTGAATGCCTACCATTATAAGCTGGGAGATAATGCCTCTGGGCGCTCCAACAATAATGGGGAAAAAGCTTGTCTCTTTCATGGAAAACAACCAAGATGTTCTGAATATTCTCAATGGACCTGAGCCAACACATTTACAGGGGAACATGCTTGATTATATCTGTCTGATCAATGACCCTGCACTGAGTCATCACTGTAGGTGGTTGACACGTTGACATCCGACCACTTTGGTGTGTATGGAGAGATCCTTCTCCCTGATACAGTAAGGAGACACAGTATGCCCAGAAAGAGACTGTGTGTTCCGAAGAAACATGAGCAACGCATTAGGGAACAAATGAATAATTGGTATAAACATTACACCGCCTCATCGACAGAAGTGTTCAATACAGACATAATACACCAACTGGAGAGTAAAATTGATATGACAGTCAGGCATGGAAAGAGGAACACAATGTGTGAAATTAAGAGATGGTACAACAGTGATGAAGCCGTTCAGCGGATTGACAGACAATACAAGAAAATTAAGCATCAATGGCAAAACAACCCCACTCATAATAACCTGACGATACTCAAGTGGATGGGGCATCAAGTGCAAGATGTCAAAAAGATAGCAAGAGAAAAATACTGGACGTCCTTTCTACATGGATCCATGGATCCATGGATCCACTGGTATCCATGGATCACAGAACGCCACTTGCTGAAGTGTCAAGGAAGATCAAAATCGTACAGGGAAAGAAAGCACCATCGCCCCTCCACCCTGACCCAACAAAGAAGAGCAACGAACTCATGCAGGAGTGGGTGGACGCCTCCAGCTATGACTGTCTGCCCCTGCAGGTGCGAAGTGCTCTCGCCACCAACGCCAGGAATCGTATTGGGAAGATTGAAGCAGCTTTACTCGACCCTAATGTCTCCGATAAGATGCCCATCACCGAAGAGGAGCTCGTCAGGAGCCTGGAAAAGGCAAGCTCTAGTGCACCCGGGATGGATGGTGTCACCTACGATGGTATTCGCTTCCTTACGACGATTGATGGCAATCCTGTTCTGTGACTCTACAACATGATATGGAGCGGGGGACGCCTACCAACACCCTGGAAAAAAGCTATTATTGTCCCTATTCCCAAACCTAGGAAACCCAGGGTCCTTCAGACCAATATTTCTCACCTCTTGTCTGTGCAAATGCTTTGAAAGAATAGTCCTTAATCGTCTACTATATAGTATCAAACCCCAGCTCTCCAGTAATCTGTGTGGATTCATTCCTGGCAGGAGCACACAAAAGTGCATTCATAGAGTTCTTGCTGGCATAAGGAAACAATTTAATGTTTTTTATTGATTTGAAGGGAGACTTTGATAAGAGCTAACCCCAGTGTCATCTTATCCCAACTGTCTAATATGACCTCGGGGACCATCATCAGAATAGTACAAGATTACCTAACAGACAGACACAGTCGAGTCTACTTTGAGGGGGCTTACTCCAGGTGGGAACACATGGAATTAGGAGCACCACAGGGGGGTGTTCTCTCGCCAATGCTCTTCAACGCATTTATGAATATCATTGCTTCTTTCAAATTTGATGGGGTTGTTATTACTGTTTATGCTGATGACATAGTGCTACAAGCTGACTCACAAACATACATAAAAAACGCCTTGCGAACACTGGGGAGATTGTGCAACTCCATCGGCCTCATCATATCACCAGAGAAAAGCAAGGTGCTGTATAAACGGCATCGGGATAAAGCTTCCTTAAAGCTACAAGGGAAAATTCTAGAAGAAGTCTCCACCTACAAGTATATGGGTGTACTTGTTGGGCATTGCAACACAAGACACAACGAAGTCACCAGACTGAAGCACATCTGTCAGCCTCGACTAGCGTTGCTAAGGAAGGTTGCATAGGGAGACGTGGGATCGCCTGTCCCCGTCCTTAAGAGGCTATATGTTTCCTTAATCAGATCAGTCATAGACTACAACTCTAGCACCCTAACACGTCTTAACAAAGGAAAATCTAAAGTACTTGAAGTCATTCAAAATACAGCAATTAGGATAATTTTAGGGTGCCCAAGGTCAACACAGCAGGATAGTGCAAGACACGAGATAGGATTACCACCTCTCACACATAAGAGTACAGCAAATGGCAGCCCTCCAAATTATGAGATCACTAAATACTAATGATGATGGTCAGTTATATGAGGCTCTTTTCAATCCTAAGTGGAAAGAAAAGTGTAATGTTTGGCTCTCATCAGTCAGGAAATTGCTCAGTTCATTTAATTTTGATAAATACATGGATGATAGGGAGCACAGACCAGTTGATCTCCCCCCCTGGGAACTGCCAGTTTTCAATGTGTCCTATTCTGCCATCAAGGTTAAGAAGTGTAATGTACCATGTGAGCTGATGAGGCAGGACTTCCTTAGTAGATTGAATGCCCTCCCTGAGTGTCCCAATATCCTGTACACCGACGGGTCGCTACATGAGGACGGGCGTGCGGGGGCCGGGGTCGTGTACTACAAGGAAGAAAGCCGGGGTGAACACCGGGCGCTAAGCATCCGAATGTCTGATGGCTGCTCCTCGACCCAAACGGAGCTTCTCGGGATAGCAGCGGCTCTGGCAGCAGTCAAGCGAGAGGCCGGAGACGTCATCATTGCCTCTGACAGCACGACTGCCCTACAGTCGATAACATCCAGGAACCTTCTTCACACCGTCCTCGTGAACAGAATTATTAAACTTGTGTATAAGATAACGTGTCAGGACAGAACTGTAAACTTTATATGGTCCCCATCACACTGTGGGATAGCGGGTAACGAGCGTGCAGATGAACTCGCCAACAGTGCTACGTCTAAGGATGGTGTTGGGTTTCCGCTCCCTCTGTCCCTTGGCCGTCTAAAAACAGAAATGTGTGCGAAAATGGAAACCTACAATAAGAGACATATTGACAGCATGCTCGGTCAGTCTGCTTCTCTCACTACATATATGGACTTAACAAAAGGGTGTCAACCCCACTACATACAGAATGGACTAATTACTAGGCGCCAGCAGGTGTGTTATAGAACATAAGAACATAAGAAAATAAGGAAGCTACAAGAGGCCGCGAGGCCTACACGTGGTAGTTCCTGAGTTCTACTGTTTACTGTGGTAATTATAGTAGGCTAAGGTTAGGGTATAAGTACATGTAGGAGGTAGCTGGCAGTGACAACATCAATATGAAAAAATGTTACCTGTGTAAAACAGAAGAGAAGCACACACTCCGCCATTATGTAATGGAATGTCAAGAAATTATCTTTTTTAGAGGCAGCTGTGCCAATGCCTCCTATGCTGGGCTGCTGCACTATTATCTACAACCATGTAACCTTATCCAAGTCAAAAACAGTCACCCAAACTTTGCCAATGCCTCATAAAGGACTTAATAAATATATGTAACATAACATAATCTTATGTATATGCATATCTAAATGTAATTAACAATGTTACTATCTAACTTCATTAATCATGGCAATCCTTCCCATGCAACCTGCATGGGGGGTGCGCCCTTTGTCTATTTTGTACCCTTAATTATATATGTATTATGTATAATGTGTACATTATTCACAATAAACGTTTTGATCTGATGATCTCTCTCTCTCTCTCTCTCTCTCTCTCTCTCTCTCTCTCTCTCTCTAGCCACGCCAAAACTCTGCTTACGTGTACTCAGTTTTGTATAAGCTTTATTCACCTATACATAAGGGTGATAATGATGATAGTAATAACAAAATAATAATAATGATGGTATAAATAACGATGGTAATAATAGTAAGAGGAAAATTCCATGGAGAAAAATATGCAAAAAAGGAAACAAATTGTAGTAAAATATCAGTAAAAGTAGTAGTAGTAGTAGCAGCAGTAGTAGTAGTAGTAGTAGTAGTAGTAATAGTAATAGTAGTAGTAGTAGTAGTAGTAGTAGTAGTAGTAGTAGTAGTAATAGTAATAGTAATAGTAACAGTAGTAGTAGTAGTCAAGGGCGTAGCCAGGAAAAATAATTGGGGGGGGCCACCTTCCAATGATGGTTGAAGGGTGGTTGGCGAGGCCCCGGGGGGGGAAGCGGGACGTTAGACTATGGGGGGTCTGGAGGGGCTGTAAGCCCATGTTTAATTTTTTAAATTTAAATTAAATGATGTTGAATTGGGGGCCATCCCTTTGGGCCCCCCTTGGGGGTGTATTTATTAGTTACTTTCCCATGATAATTTAGTAGTAAAATAGTACATTAGTAGTAATTCCTAAAATAATGTTTTAATTGGGGGGGGTATGCCCATTGGCCACCCTCTAGCTAGCCCTTGGTAGTAGTAGTAGTAGAATAGCATTATTACCATATAATTGTTAGTAGTAGCAGAATAGTAGCATTAGTAGTACATCATATATATATAATAGTAGTAAATAAGCAGTTGTGGTTAATAGTAAAAAAATTTAAAATTAAATAGTAATCTCTCTATTTTAGGTGCTGAACTAAGTATTGTTCTCAAATCACATCTCATCATCATCAAAAAATCTTTATTGCATAACAACAAAGTTATATACATACACAAAAAAAAAAAATTATCATAGAATTAAATGAAGTTGAACTGTTTCATATTTTTATGGTTTAACCTTAGTAATTTTTACTAAAATTTAAAATTTTCAATGCTTTTGCATTATCTCAAATTTTTTATAAAATCGGAAATTTTAAAAAATTAAAAAAGATAGGAAAAGACATACCTAAAAAAAAGAAGTTGTTGTTCACATTTAAACAGCAAGAAAGTGTTTTTCTGTAAAAAGATAGTAAATAGTAGTAGAGTGTGTTATATGTGCGCTTTATAAAGCATGTTATTACTCTTTGAACAAAACCTTCCTGAGGATACTACTGGTTAAACTGGACACCTAAAATTTCTTAGGGGCTTTTCCCCAACCCTATCTCAACTGGTGTCCTGGACATAACCGCCGTTAACCTACAAAATTTCCCAAGTTGCAAGATATAGATAGGAATACGGTAGACATAGAATAAAAAATAATGCGTGAAGGATTCCTTTAGAACTACACGAGGAGTTTAAATTAAACTGTTCACAAAAGGGTGGTAGTATTGTAGTAGGATAGTAGTATAGTAGTTAGGGAGTATAGTGTTTTAAAAGGAGTAGGAGTGTAGGGAGTAAAGTGTATTAGTAGAAGGTGATCTAGTCCACTGATCTTTACTCCTGCCTCTTGTACGCTTCCCCTAGCGGCATTACGTTCCTGTGTGGTGACCTACCCTGCCACCCTGACACCTGAATGCCCGTGTGGCCCTGCCCAGCGCCGTCAATGTGACCACTGTGGCCTGCTGTGGGGCCCAGCAAACCCCAATACAATAGCGTCCATTGAGAAAGAACTTGTATTTCTTAAGATTAAGGAATTCGGAAGCGCAAAGTGCGGAACTCTACACGCTGGTATTTCCATAAAAATAGGGACAAAACTGGTTTCACAAAAGGGTGGTTAAATGATTGAAGGAGCAATTTAAAGAGTTAGGGGACCTTCCACATAGGAGGATTTTAAAAGTGAGGCGGCAGCTTTATGAAAATGGGGAATAAAAGGTGGATGGGAGTGTTAAGTAACAAGAATACCACGTAAGGTTCGCAGCCTCTGTACTCCTGAGTTCTATGGCATACTGTGGTGGTTACAATACAAATAGTTAGCACTGAAAGGTGGGGAAATATGCTAAGCTGCGAAGGGCCAAAAGTGGCCACTCTCCAACCCCAGCCTGGGGTGGGTTACAATCAATAGTGTCCCCATTGACAACAACTGGTGAGGGCAACTAAAGTGGGACTTATCAACACGGGTAAAGGGTAACTAAAAAGTGGCGGCAACTCTAACCAACAGCTGGGAATGAGGAGCAACTAAAAAGAGGCGGCAACTCTACCAACAACTGAGAATGAAGGAGCAACTAATAAGTGGCGGCAACTCTACCAACAACTGAGAATGAAGGAGCAACTAAAAAGTGGCGGCAACTCTACCAACAACTGAGAATGAAGGAGCAACTAAAAAGTGGCGGCAACTCTACCAACAGCTGGGAATTTCGGAGCAACTAAAAAGTGGCGGCAACTCTACCAACAACTGGGAATGAAGGAGCAACTAAAAAGTGGCGGCAACTCTACCAACAACTGAGAATGAAGGAGCAACTAAAAAGTGGCGGCAACTCTACCAACAGCTGGGAATGAAGGAGCAACTAAAAAGTGGCGGCAACTCTACCAACAACTGAGAATGAAGGAGCAACTAAAAAGTGGCGGCAACTCTACCAACAACTGAGAATGAAGGAGCAACTAAAAAGTGGCGGCAACTCTATCAACAGCTGGGAATTTCGGAGCAACTAATAAGTGGCGGCAACTCTACCACCATTGATTAGTCGTGGTTATATTTCTTCTTAGATTCATATGCATTAACCCCTTGAGACCCAGAACGTAATTTCCATTGTAATTTAGGAACATAGGAAAATAAGGAAGCTACAAGAGGCCGTGAGACCTATACACGTGGTAGTTCCTGTTACTTAACACTACCTACATCCACCTTTCATCCCCATCCATGAATTTCTCCAGCCTCCTTATTAAAGCTCTCTATTGACTCCGTACTAACTACCTGTCTACTGAGTCCATGCCAATCATTCACCACCCTATTTGTGAACCAATTTTTCCCTTTTTCTCTTATAAATCTACGCTTTTCCAGTTTGAATCCGTTACTTCTTGTTCTACCCTGCTGACTACTAGCTGTAAAAACTTCTCCTACATCTCTTTATCCACTTAAAAACTTCTATCAGATCGCCCCTTACTCTACGTCTAGAAGAAAAGTAAATAAGGAAAGCCAAGGAATGTCGAGGAGGAAGTGGAGGAGGATGGAGGAAAAAAAATGAAGGAAAGTGGAGGAGAAACGGATGCAAAAATAAAGCAGTAGTAGGGAAATTGGAGTAGCGGGAGAAATGGAAGAGGAGGAGGAGGAGGAGGAGGAGGGGGGTTGGTTGCAGCTGAGCCAAAACAAAGCTGCTGGTATTTGTTTGTTCTTAAATGGCTTAATTAATGTTGTAGAGATGAATTAAGGGAGTGAGCCAGATGAGGAACAGCAACACAGGAGAAAGATAGGAGAGAGAGAGGGGAGAGAGAGAGAGAAGAGAAGAGAAATAGAGATTGCAGATAGATGGGTGAGAGATGGAGAGGTGTGGAGGTTGGAGGAGTGAGAGAGTGAAGGAGAAATATATGTAGTATGGTCACGGTGGAGTTTTGTGAGGGAAAGTGAAAGGCTTGCGGAGTTGGTGGAAGAAGGGAGGGTTGGAAATGAGGTGGTGAGGGATGACCGATGGAGGGGGAGGGGAAATGAGATGGAAGGCCTGCCATGTAGGCCAGTGGTTGCGTGTGATCTCCTCCTTAAATGTTCTCTCCGTTTTAGCGTTCTCCTTTGCTTTTAAGAACCTTGCTTTTGCTCTATAGGAAGACCCTGCGAAGACCTGCAAAAAAAGAAAAATATCCTTTCATCGAACACACTCTGAACTCCATCAAACAAAAAAGTACTGCGGTAGATCAAGGAGAACAAGGAAAGGATTCAAAGAAAGCGAGACTAAAAAGAATGGAAAATGGTTCACAAATGGTGGAAATGATTGGAATGGACTCAGCGACAGGGTTAGTGCGATCTAGCCCACTGTAAAACATCTCGCCCGGAATATCGGCCTGTTTCCTGGGCCTGAACTTCCCTGAAGAAAGGCCGCTTGATTCGACATTCATATATACATATTCGCCCATCTAGACGTTCCCAGTATGTATAATATACTTAACCTTCGTAAATGTTTGCTATAACATCAATAAAACCTAAAACACCTAAGAAATACGTAAAAACGTGTACCGACGGCCAGTAACAGGGGTAGCCAAAAGGACTCCGCACGGCTTCCCTAAAGTGTGACTAAACACGAAATGGAAAACGGCCAACATTCCCCCTCGATGTTATGACTGGCTAGAGACAGGACTATTAGTGTGGCCTGGTGAAGACGAACTGAGCCTTGAACATGGCCTGTTGCTGGGCCGAACTCCGCTGCTATCCGGAGCTTGCAGTGACCATTATAATGGTATTATTGTATATGCACGCAGAAAAGGAGCCTGTTTTGCGTACTCAAGTATGATGAAGGGTTGTCGAGAAGTGCAATACTTGAGCCTGCAAAGGAGGAGGTTAGAATAGGAGAGAGGGAGAGTAGAGACTCAGACCAATCAAATCTGAGATTATCCTGTAAAGGACTATCGTTCCCTTTTTGTGGTGCTCTTCGCCTTTTAATGTTTCGCAACCATATATTAGCCTACTATATGGTACAGATATGTACTATATGTAGCCTATATGTACATAGAGTACAGAATTTAACAGTAGCATATCAATGTTATACGTTCTTTGTATTGCAGTGACCTTGTACTTGTCTGCTGTTTAGTACTTGTATATACAGCAGTGACCTTGTATTGTACTGCTAGTTTTTTTTGTATATACAGAGTACCTTGTACTTGTACTGCTAAGTTACTTGAATTACAGCAGTGACCTTGAAATTGTACGGCTAGTTACTTGAATATACAGCAGAAAAGGACCCTGTTTTGCGTACTCAAGGTGGAAGTGAAAGGGGTGTCAGGAGAAGGGCAGACTTTTACCTTGGGATTAGTTTGAATTAGGAGAGAGGAGAGGTAGAGACTTCAAACTCAAATAAAATTCTTGAAATTAATTTATTTGTAATGGAAAATATTTTATTTTGCAAGTTGCAGTCTTGCATCTAACTATTTTGTTTGCAAACCATATAGTTACAACATATGTACATATTATAATAATCAAACTGATAAAATATAGTATAAATAATATAATATTATAATAATATATTATAATATATATATATATATATATATATAAATATATATATATATATATATATATATATATATATATAATATATATATATATATATATATATATATATATATATATATATAATATATATATATATATAATATATATATATTATATATATATATATATATATATATATATATATTATATATATATATATATATATATATATATATAATATATAATATAATATATATATATATATATATATATATATATATATATATATAATATATAATATATATATATATATATATATATATATATATATATATATATATATATATATATATAATATATATATATATATATATATAATATATATATATATATATATATATATATAAAATATATATATATTATATATATATACAGTGGCGTCACCGTGGGGGGCTAAGGGGGACTTAGCCCCCCAAGTCAAGGACTCAGCCCCCCAAAATTGCTGCTAGTAGCCTGCTACCCAAGACAATAAAAAGGAATATTTATCAAATTTTTCATGCCAGAGCAAACCCTTATTTTTTCACACTTTTATAGAAAAATTGGTTTGATGTTTCATTTAAATGTTGAAATATGTTTGCTCTGCGGGAGGCAGGTTAACAGAGGATGGGAGGCAGGTTAAGGCAGTGGGAGCCAGGGTAAGGCAGTGGGTGGCAGGGTAACACAGGACGGGAGGCAGGTTAACAGAGGATGGGAGGCAGGTTAAGGCAGTGGGAGCCAGGGTAAGGCAGTGGGTGGCAGGGTAACACAGGACGGGAGGCAGTTATAACACAGGATGGGAGGCAGGTTAAGGCAGTGGGAGCCAGGGTAAGGCAGTGGTTGCAGGGTAACACAGGACGGGAGGCAGGTTAACACAGGATGGGAGGCAGGTTAAGGCAGTGGGAGCCAGGGTAAGGCAGTGGGTGGCAGGGTAAACCAGGACGGGAGGCAGTTAACACAGGATGGGAGGCAGGTTAAGGCAGTGGGAGCCAGGGTAAGGCAGTGGGTGGCAGGGTAACACAGGACGGGAGGCAGGTTAACAAGGATGGGAGGCAGGTTAAGGCAGTGGGAGCCAGGGTAAGCAGTGGGTGGCAGGGTAACACAGGACGGGAGGCAGGTTAACACAGGAGGGAGGCAGGTTAAGCAGTGGGAGCCAGGTAAGGCAGTGGGTGGCAGGGTAACACAGGACGGGAGGCAGGTTAACACAGGATGGGAGGCAGGTTAAGGTACATGTACCTGGCATGTACCTGTTTTTGTGCAATAAGGGAAATACCTTGAATATATTGTAAGTTTATATTTATATATTTTTTTCATTATCAAGATAAAACCTTACTGAGAAACAACCAAAAACATACATTGTGCAATTCCTTTGTGTTGGTTAGTGGAGAGAGAAAAATGGCAATTTTATTATTTTGTATAAACAGAATAAAATTTTCTTCTCAAATTATCAAATTTGTTAATATGGTATGATGCATGGTATAACTCTATTAATTTATGTGTCATGTAATTAAAGCTTAATCCACTTTCTTCTCTTTTTTGGGCCTCAAAATTACCCCCGACCCCCAGCTGGATAGGCTCGCTGCGCTCGCCCATCACCACCCCGGGGCTAAAGCCCCCCAATTTTTTTTCCTGGTGACGCCATGTATATATATATATATATATATATAATGTATATATATATATATATATATATATATTATAATATATATATATATGTATATAATATATATATATATATATATATATATATTATATATATAATATATATATATATATATATATATATATATATATATATATAAAATATATATTATATATATATATAATATAGATATATATATATATAATATATATATATATATATATATATATATATTATAATATATATATATATATTAATATATATATATATATATATATATATATATATAACTTTGTAGTGTGTGCATGTTCAGGTTTTTCAAATAGGCATATTTTGAAAATAATTATTAAAGACCAATTTTTGCTCAGCTGTTAATATTGTGCAATAACATAATGAGATTTTTGCTCAAAAATTGTTAGCTGTTTTATAGCAAACATTTATGTTTCGTTTTAAGTGTTAACGAACATCAATGGAAGTATTATTCTATAATATCCATATTATGTAATATTTATATATTTTCCAGTGCATTGTACCAATGTAGTCTTCATTGTTTTCCAGCTTTATCTCTGTGCATTTTTAGTGCCTTATACTGAACAATGATTGCAAGGCTACCATGTTTTGCCACGGTACATTGTGAAAGGAGGTTTAATAACGGGGAGGCTGCTTGATGCCTCTTATTAAACCTCCTTTCACAATATACCGGAGCAAAACATAGTAGCTTTGCAATCATTGTTCAGTATAAGGCACTAAAAATCCACAGGGATATAACACTGGCAAACAATTAAGATTCTACATCGGCACGATACTGGAAGAAGCGGCATGGTTACAATACCCATAATCGTCCCATTATATAAAATTAATCTGACTACTGAAGTGGCCCAATACTGGAGAAATAATTATGGTCCAATATTGGGCACATAATCGGCCCGCTTTATAAAATTAATTGGGCCGCTGCCTGCCTGCCACGGTGCATGCGGATAACTTAAATAAATCGAACCAGTACTGGCAGCCGCATTTAAAGATGTCGACCCAATACAATAAACTCCGGATTGCCGATGCTGGCCCGGTATCATCCCGTAATGTCGATGTTTGCTGGTACCTGAGAATGAAGGATCAACTAAAAAGTGGCGGCAACTCTACCAACACCTGAGAATGAAGGATCAACTAAAAAGTGGCGGCAACTCTACCAACACCTGAGAATGAAGGATCAACTAAAAAGTGGCGGCAACTCTACCAACACCTGAGAATGAAGGAGCAACTAAAAAGTGGCGGCAACTCTACCAACACCTGAGAATGAAGGAGCAACTAAAAAGTGGCGGCAACTCTACCAACACCTGAGAATGAAGGAGCAACTAAAAAGTGGCAGCAACTCTACCAACACCTGAGAATGAAGGAGCAACTAAAAAGTGGCGGCAACTCTACCAACACCTGAGAATGAAGGAGCAACTAAAAAGTGGCGGCAACTCTACCAACACCTGAGAATGAAGGAGCAACTAAAAAAAGTGTCGGCAACTCTACCAACACCTGAGAATGAAGGAGCAACTAAAAAGTGGCGGCAACTCTATCAACACCTGAGAATGCTGGAGCAACTAAAAAGTGGCGGCAACTCTACCAACACCTGAGAATGAAGGATCAACTAAAAAGTGGCGGCAACTCTACCAACACCTGAGAATGCTAGAGCAACTAATAAGTGGCAGCAACCAGTGGCGGCTCGTGATAAAATAAAAGGGGGGACTGCAGCTTCACACAACAGTAGGATACATAAATTTTACCTATCTCAGGTATGAGTTGTAGTTGATGTTCCACGGATTTCAGGGCATGGTAGTAGTGGTGGTGGTAGTATTGGCAGTAGAGGGGATGGCTGAGGTGGTGATGGTAGAATTACAGTATTACTTGAAAATAAAGTCAGTACTGCTTGATTTTGCCGCCATCCGCCGTCACTATGCACGCACACTATGCAAATTACCATTCACCACCCTATTTGTGAACCAGTTTTTCCCTATTTCTTATTAAATCTACGCTTTTCCAGTTTGAATCCGTTACTTCTTGTTCTACCCTGGTTAATAGCCGTAAGAACTTTTCCTACCTCTCCTTTATTAAATCCCTTTATCCACTTGAAAACTTCTATCAGATCGCCCCTTACTCTGCGTCTCTCGAGTGTAATTTTAATAACTTCAATCTCTTCTCATAACTAAAGTTACGCATCCCTTGAATTATTTTGGTCCTCCTTCTCTGCACTGATTCTAACAGACCTATATCCATCCTGTAATATGGAGACCAAAACTGAACCGCATAGTCTAGGTGAGGCCTGACTAGAGCCAGATAAAACTTTAGAATAACTTCCGCTCTTCTACTTTTAACACTTCTGGTAATGAGCCATCAGCGAGAGGAGGACACATTCTGAGTGTGCGAACCATGCTCCTGTCCGCACGTAGAAGGTCACAGCTGTTTGGACCTTCTTGGGCTGCGACCTCATCACTCTGAGCTGCATGAGAATGTGCTTGGGGCCGTCCTCTAGTCTGTGGTGAACCTTGATGTCGTAGTAGAGTTTGAAGTACACCTGCAGGCAGTACTTGACTAGGATTTCCAGGGTGTTCAGTTCTTTGCCAGTCAGTCTATGCTTTCTGGTCCACATGTACACGAGCGACTGGGCTGTGGTGAGCCATCTGGAGTGGGACACCTTGCCACACTTGATCTGCAGCTCGGACGGGAGAACGCCCCGCTTCACAGCCTGGACCAGCTGGTAGGAGACCTGCTGGTCAGTGGACATGTTGACCAGGATATACTCCGGTATCTCCGTGAGATCTTCACCGCCTGGCACTCCTCTGAACTCTGCGTTGTACTGCATCTCATTCACGCTGGACAGCAGACTGCACACTGGACCCATGAAGCCAGTGTCAGATGAAGTAGGCCCGTCGATGCTGGTGATAAGGTGGCGCAGGGGCAACTCGTTTGTGTGCAACACGCATATACTCCAGAAGAGCTTGCGTCCCAGCATCTTCTCCAAATGGGCGTGAGTACCACCCTTCCACCCCGTGTTGGCCCTAGTTGAGTCACCTTGCAGTACGATCAGTGAGTCGGTGGAGTCGTATGTCACCAACAGATCATAGAGAGCCTGAGCCACCTTGAACGCAAGCTTCTCAGGTGGCACCGGCTCCTCTGGTACAAAGTGCCAAAGGTACCTTCCAGATGGCTCCTCTGTCACTGACACATGCTCCTCCCTGATCAACCTTGGGTGCAATTTCCCATAGCTGTCGGGCACCATCGCCCTGGTCTTGTCCTTCCTCCCATCGTAACCCAATCCAACTATTTTGGTACCCTGGTTAGGGTATGCCGTATGACAAAAATTCTTTTTCTCAACTTTGGCATGCCAATTTCCTATGTAAAATGGAATTCTAAGACGATTTTATCAATTTCCATTTTTGCATTTGAGCAATTCTTACTATGCAAAATCGCACTTTAAGCTATGTTTTGCATATAAATATAAAAGTCCATTTTTGCATAGCAAGAAGTGCTCAAACCAAAAAGTTGAAGAGGACAAACCACCTTTAAAATTCAATTGTACATAAAAAAACACCCTGCCAAATTCAAATAATCTATATTTCACTTTTCATTGGACCTACGGCGGACCCTGACGGACACTGCAATTACCCACTTAGTCCGCTACATCGAGGGGCGAGTGTACATATTTTCAACTTTTCCGACATAATTAATTTCTCGTTCCCCAACTTTCTTCCCCAGAAATACTTCATTCTGTGTCCCTCCTCATAACCATTGCTCTCAGGTAATGCCACATTATTGCTGTCATTTACTTCAACCTTTCATCATTCTCCTGTTGCCTTTCTGGACATCAACACTTGGCTCTTTGCCCCTAGGTTTCTGGGTGCAAGTTAAGTTAAGTTAAAGTTAAGTTGACAGGTAATTCCACCATAAATCCAGGTAAATCCTGATTAATTAATTTAGTGTAAATTGAGGTTAATCCAGAGTAAATCCATCGTGAACCCAGCATAAATCCATCGTGAACCCAGCATAAATCCATCGTGAACCCAGCATAAATCCATCGTGAACCCAGCATAAATCCATCGTGAACCCAGCATAAATCCATCGTGAACCCAGCATAAATCCATCGTGAACCCAGCATAAATCCATCGTGAACCCAGCATAAATCCATCGTGAACCCAGCATAAATCTATCGTGAACCCAGCATAAATCCATCGTGAACCCAGCATAAATCCAGCATTAAACTAGGTAAATCTAGCATAAATCCCGTTACTTTTCATCTAAATAACTCCAACGAAAGCTTAACAATCAATCATCTCCTACAAATATTTTAGGTTAAAATTGTTTGTATATATCTGTATCAAAAAATCTATTCTGTGAACACACCCGAAATTCAGCCTTATTCATGCTAGTCTTAGGGATTATTTTCTTAACCAATAAACAAACCTTCATAAAACCTTCACATAATTCATAGCATATTTAAAACTTACTTTTTTTCTTGATCGCTTATTTCCTATTGAACAATATTCCTGTATTTTTCTTTTAGTTTAAGTATCTGCCATTTCTTGGGTACCATTTTGCATGTGTGGGGAAAAAAACCTTCATTAGGAAACATATCCTATTAACCCCTTGAGGCCCAGAACGTAATTTCTATCGTAATTTTGGTACTATTAGACGATTTTTAGTAAATATCAGCAATGTTTTACAGATATGACCTGTTTAGTATCCTTGTCCACTAACTAATTTGGTTTATTTAGTTACTTTTTGTAATTTTATGGCTCGACAACATACAATTTTTCATAGCAAAGGAAAAATCTGGGCGTGAAGGATTAACCATCATTAGATATTTGTGGATGACACACTGTGGGTAATTAACTTTAAAACCTGGTTACTTTCACTCAAACTAGAAAAAATCTTCATTAGGAACATATCTATTACCTGAGGCCAGAACGTATTTCTATCGTAATTGGATATGACGATTTTAGTAATATCAGCATGTTCAGATATACGTTTAGTATCCTTGTCCACTAACTAATTTGGTTTATTTAGTTACTTTTTGTAATTTTATGGCTCGACAACATACAATTTTTCATAGCAAAGGAAAAATCTGGGCGTGAAGAGGTTAACCATCAATTAGATAGTTTGTGGATGACACACTGTGGGTGATTAACTTAAATCTTGGTTACTTTCACTCAAAGCTAGAAATTACATGGAAGTCTGCACAATGATAATGGTTTAAAACAGCAGTTCTTACCCTAGTGAGTGTGGGAATTACCTAGGGGGGCTTGAGCCAAGAGGAAAACATTAACCCCTTCACGCCCAGATCTTTCCTTTGCTATAAAAAATTATGTTGTCGAGCCATAAAATTAAGAAAAGTCACTTAATCGTAATAAAAGTCCAAATTAGTTAGTGGACAAGGATACTAAACAGGTCATAGCTATAAAATATTGCGTATAGTCACTGAAAATCGTCTAATGGCACCCAAATTACAATGGAAATTACGTTCTGGGCCTCAAGGGGTTAAGAACTGCCAAGTATTTCATTAAACGTTATCTAACTAAATCTGCTTGGAGGTACAGGTTGAAGTTCCCAAACTCGGCATCCCAAGACTCGGCAACACCCAAAACTCGGCTATGGTTCCGGATTTTCCAAAACACGGCAGAACACCCAAAACCCGGCGCGTAGTTGCCGGGTCGGCCGCTGGGTGCCACCACACTAGGCCGCTTGGTTTCTCCCGCCGATTTGTTTGTTGTTATTGTTCAGTGGTGTTGTGACTGTAGAGTTGTGTACACTGTTATTTTGTGTACTTCTACAGGTCTGTTATTGGTATTATGGCTCCCAAACGTCCAGGAACACCTACTGGTGCAAGTGAAAAGAAAAGGAAGAACAATGTGTTAACTCTTTCTGAGAAAATTGACTTTTTGAAGAAGTTGGATTTTTTTTATGTGATTTTCATGCTTTTTTTCCCCTTAATATATCTACGTTCTAAAAGTCGGAAAATTCCATTACTCGGCTCGGCGCTGGTCCCGAGGTTGCCGAGTTTGGGAACTTCAACCTGTATATGCAAGGTGTTTATGAATAATTATGTGCACAATAAGTTAAAAACACACTTTTTTTCAGTTTTACTTTCTGATTCAGGATTATTTTGAAATATCTTGGTTGAAGAAGTGAAGTGCTGGTAAAAAAGTTAAGAAAGTGGATTAGGATCTGTTAACCCCTTGAGGCCCAGAACGTAATTTCCATTGTAATTTGTGTACCATTAGACAATTTGTAGTGAATATAAGCAATGTTTTATAGATATGACCTATTTAGTATCCTTGTCCACTAACTACTTTGGTATATTCAGTGACTTTTCGTAGTTGTATGGCTCGACAACATACAATTTTTGATAGCAAAGGAAAGATCTGGGCGTGAAGAGGTTCAATTGGTTCAACGGTTCTCAACAGTTCATTGCCTATAAGACACACATGAAAAATTATAAATAAATACATTATCTAAAAATTCTAAATGGTTGCATAAGTAAACAAATGTAACAAAATAAGATCAGTTTCAAGACATGACAAGACAACAGCCGCTAAGAACACTCTGAGCTTTACCACATCTGAAACACTTTAGAGAGAGAGAGAGAGAGAGAGAGAGAGAGAGAGAGGAGAGAGAGAGAGAGAGAGAGAAGAGGAGAGAGAGAGAGAGAGAGAGAGAGGAGAGAGAGATGACATGGGGTGTTAGATTTAGGCAAAGGGGGAGAGAGAGAGAGAGAGAGAGAGAGAGAGAGAGAGAGAGAGAGAGAGAGAGAGAGAGAGAGAGAGAGAGAGAGAGAGAGAGAGAGAGGAGAGAGAGATAGAGGGTAGTTTTAATTAGGGGGTTATTGGGGTGAAGGGAGGGGTGTTTATGGTGGGGGTAAAGGGGTGTAGGGTGGGGGGGGATCCGAGAATTAACTGGGAATGAAAAATATACATACGTTATCAACACATTCTGACAAAACACTTAAAAAACAAACTAATACCTTTACAGAAACTAACATTTGGAGGCTAACCAATATTCTAGTCGTGAAACTTCATACATATATACGTACACACATCTTTTCTCTCAAAGGAAACACAACATGAAAATATACTCTTTTCTTTTTTACTCGTGAAACTTCATGAAGTACCACCATCTATAGTCTTCATTTGGTGACTTTCAATTTTTGTACTACAGGTTGAAGTTCCCAAACTCGGCAACCTCGGGACCAGCGCCGAGCCGAGTAATGGAATTTTCCGACTTTTAGAACGTAGATATATTAAGGGGAAAAAAAGCATCCAACTTCTTCAAAAGGTCAATTTTCTCAGAAATAGTTAACACATTGTTCTTCCTTTTCTTTTCACTTGCACCAGTAGGTGTTCCTGGACGTTTGGGAGCCATAATACCAATAACAGACCTGTAGAAGTACACAAAATAACAGTGTACACAACTCTACAGTCACAACAAACAAATTGGCGGGAGAAACTAAGCGGCCTAGTGTGGTGGCACCCAGCGGCCGACCCAGCAACTACGCGCCGGGTTTTGGGTGTTCTGCCGTGTTTTGGAAAATCTGGAACCACAGCCGAGTTTTGGGTGTTGCCGAGTCTTGGGATGCCGAGTTTGGGAACTTCAACCTGTACTTATGAAACTTCATATATAAATTTATTCATATATGATACACAAAAAAAGAAACACAACGCACTTAAAAAACACTTATTGAAACACATATACTTTACTCAAAACTCCATATCACTTTCTATATACATATTTGGGAACTAACTTTTGGTGATTTTTCAATAATTTTTAGTCGTGAAACTTCATATAGTACAGTCAAACCTCTCGTATTCGGACCCTCATTATTCGGACTTTGACATTATTCGGACCTCCTTCTTTTATTTTTATTTATTTATTATTATTTTATTTTTTTATAGGGGTCAAAATTTCCTAGCCTAGATTTTTTTTTTTTATTTGCTTTTTTTTTTTTTTTAGGGGTTGAACTTTCCTAGTCTAGATTTTTTTTTTTTTTTTACCTATCGAAATACCCCCATATATAATCCCCCCATTATTCGGATCCTTGCATTACTCGGACCACTCCTTGGCCCAATTAGTCCGAATATGAGAGGTTTTACTGCACATACATACACTTTCTTGTGCAAAAGAAACACGAAGCACATCAAATACCCTTTATTGAAACACTAACACTTCACTCAGACTCCATATCACTTCCTGCATTAAAAAACCGCAACCCCTCCTTCCCCTGCTCCTCCTTCCCTTCCCCCTCCCCAAACAAATCATCATGTCCATCAACATCCTGATAATCCAAATACGAATACATGTGGTCCCTCAGAATAACAAACAACACTGGGTACTCCGTGATCGACTTATTAGCGAAATTCACCTTAAGGCTCTTCCGTAACTCGAGCTCCTTAAAAACAATGCCAGTCTCCGGTACGTCTGTCTTCATCAACACACAAATCCGGCTGTAGGAAGCAGAGTGGTAGTAGGCAAGTTTTTCATTGTTTTCTGGGCTGAGTTCGTTCTTTCTTGGGTTCATGTATCTAGCCAGGAGTTTGGATAGGGAGGTGTTTTCTTCCACGCTTCTGTCTATGAGGGTCACGTCTGCTTGTTGGAATACCCATTTTATGTGCCATCTGTAAGAGAAATGCTACACTATACCACACTATAAACACACAGATACACTATACCACACTATACACACAGATACACTATACCATACTAAGAGAGTCAAGGAAAATATACAAGGAACACCCTCTGAATGTGCCATCTGTAAAGGAAATGCTACACTATACCACACTACACACACAGATACACTATACCATACTACACACACAGATACACTATACCACACTATACACACACAGATACCATATTAAGAAAGTGAAGGGAAATAATACATGAACTACTACCACCACAACAAAGTAGGAGAGGATTTCTGTAGGGGTGAATGCTGCACTATATACACACACAGATATACAGAGAATGGCAACACAGATAGTACTACAGCTAGAAGAACTAACTTATGAGGACAGGTTGAGACTAGAAGAGGTGAGCGTGACAAGAAGTGTACATCAACTAAAGAAAAACTAGATAAACTCAGGCCCTGTATGCTACTAGATTAACTAAGTAAACACACACACACACACAGAGCAGGTACCACAGCTAGAAGAACTGACTTATGGGGGCAGGTTGAGTGAGATGAAATTGCCAACACTTAAGGGGAGAAGAGAAAGAGGAGACTTAATCCATAAACCTCGAGTGACGGGAATTCCCACTCGGGCGGGGAGCTTTGAGTGATGGGAGTTTCTGCAAATATTGACTGTCCCGCCAATATTTGTACTCTTGTGGTGTAATAATTGTGTCCAGTGGTTGACGGCAGTCCTTGCCTTACATTTCAGTCCACCTCCCACAGCACAGCTGACCACAGTGATGGAAGGACGGGCTGTGAATGATATCCCGCAATGATTGTCCGCATGCGTGGAGGAAGGGAGTGCGCCTGTGGTAGCGCGGGGCGAGGCGTCAGGTCAATTGTAGGAACAGTCTTTAGAAATTCCAGGAATCTGTTCCGCAGGAACAGGTGCGCCTGGCAGGCCAAAAAAAGCACCTCTTCCGAACCTCATAGCCGTGCTGCAACTTAGACACCTCCAGTTTGTTTCATCGTGGAGAGGAAGGGTTGGCGGTGTGAAACCAAAATGCCGGTGAAAAGCCGGTGTGAAATTATTATGTTTTTGTCTGAAATTACCACCCAGGGCATTGGTGAAACTAGGAAATGTTGAAAAAATACAACTAGGTAAATGCACCCAATACACTGTACAAAGAGTGAAGGAAAATTGTACATTGATAACTAAAGTATTTATCTATCTATTAATCCATCGCCTCCGTGGTGTAGTGGTCAGCGCGCCTGGCTACAAATCCGCGAGCCCAGGTTCGAATCCGGGCCAGGGCAGTCGGCGTGCAGCCCAACCAGCTGTTCATCCTTCCTTTCGGGGATGGTGGATAAATGGGTACCTGGGGAAACCTGGGGAAGGTAACTGTGGTAACCCGGATGTCACACCAGCCCTGTGTCCCGGGGTGCCACAGGCTCAAGGGTTACCGTATTTTACGGCTTATAAGACGCACTTATTTTCCTAAAAAATACCCTGAAAAATACCCTGAAAAATACCCTGAAAAATACCCTGAAAAATACCCTGAAAAATACCCTGAAAAATACTCTGAAAAATACCCTGAAAAATACTCTGAAAAATACCCTGAAAAATACTCTGAAAAATACCCTGAAAAATACTCTGAAAAATACCCTGAAAAATACTCTGAAAAATACCTGAAAAATACTCTGAAAAATACCCTGAAAAATACTCTGAAAAATACCCTGAAAAATACTCTGAAAAATACCCTGAAAAATACTCTGAAAAATACCCTGAAAAATACTCGCGCGTCTTCCAAAACGAATGTTGGAATGAGACTGCCGCCAAAACTGGCGGGAGCCGTTCCGCGGCAACTTCCACCTCGGCAGACTGGCACCAACAATGCCACCTATCGTCAGCTAGTGTTGATGCAGCATTTACCACCAGGCTGTCACACCTATCACAAGCTTTTTCAGGCTGGAAATTTAACCCATGGCGAATTCATCAAAACGATATACTATAGTATGGATTTTCTTAAACCTTTAGACAAGAGATGTTTTTTATCTGTAGATTTTTTTTTTTTTTTTTTTAGAAATCTCTTCCAAAATCAGGGTGTCTTCCAGATGCAGCGTCTTATAACGTAAAATAGTAATGCACGGCGTGTATATGACTTATATACTTTGGGGCTTCCCTTTTTTGGCAACCAAATTTTGCAACTTTAAATCTTTTTTTTTGGATACCATGGGTTTTGAAGCCACGCTACTCTTTTCCCTTACTTTTGGGAGAGCTTCAGAGGCTCCACCCGTCAGGGCACATTTTAAACAGTTAACTTTCTTAGCCATTTGACACCTACTCTTTTCCTTTGGTACGTGTAATCCCAGGTACGGAAAAGTATAAGGTTTTTGAAACAGTTCTTAAAATTGAATGCAACTAAAACTTATGGATTTTACAGCGAGTTGAAGCAAAATAAGCAAGAAAAATTTTTTATACCTCTTTTACTTTCCTTCAATTATCTTAATATTAGTTTTAGTCTTAGGGGTAATTTTTTTATGCTCATGATATGCAGCAATGTATTATGACACGATGGTAGACTCAGTTTTTTATAAATATCATCGGGTAGCTTGGTAATATCGGGGTAGGAGTACAACATTTAAATTTGCACTGAAACCTAAAAGTCCGCCTACTCTTGTGATAGTCAGTCATGACTTTATTTTTTACCCTATTGATTTATGAATGGCGTGTTGTTGTTGAACAATCACTGCCTGATTCACTGATGCAAAACAAAATGGGCCTATCTTGTGTAAGAGGTGAGAAAAAGCCAAAAAATATGAATATTTTTCTGAGGAAAGGCAAGGGTTTTGGTTGAGGCGAGGCAAGTACCACCACCATCGCCACCCAGCCCGAGGTTTATCAGCCAATCAGCGACGTCCTTACAAACTCGTCTAGGCAGCGAGCAGCTACCAGCCCAGGAATCCAGGCTTAAGGGGAATAGACTATACCACCACAACAAAGTAGGAGAGGATTTCTGTAGGGGTGAATGCTGCACTATATACACACACAGATATACAGAGAATGGCAACACAGATAGTACTACAGCTAGAACAACTAATTTATGAGGACAGGTTGAGACTAGAAGAGGTGAGAGTGGCAAGAAGTGTACATCAACTAAAGAAAAACTAGGTAAACGCAGGCCCTGTATGCTACTAATTAACTAAGTAAACACCACACACACACACACCCCACAAAACACACACACACACACACACACACAAAAGCAGGTACCACGTAGAAGAACTGACTTATGGGGGCAGGTTGGGGTGAGATGAAATTGCCAACACTTAAGGGGAGAAGAGAAAGAGGAGACTTAATCCCTAAACCTCGAGTGACGGGGAAATTCCCGCTCGGGCGTTGAGCTTCGAGTGATGGGGAAATTTCTTTCAAATATTGACTGTCCCGCCAATATTTGTACTCTTGTGGGGTAAAAATTGTGTCCAGTGGTTGACGCAGTCCTTGCTTACATTTCAGTCCACCTCCCACAGCACAGCTGACAACAGTGATGGAAGGACGGGCTGTGAATGATATCCCGCAATGATTGTCCGCATGCGTGGAGGAAGGGAGTGCGCCTGTGGTAGCGCGGGGCGAGGCGTCAGGTCAATTGTAGGAACAGTCTTTAGAAATTCCAGGAATCTGTTCCGCAGGAACAGGTGCGCCTGGCAGGCCAAAAAAAGCACCTCTTCCGAACCTCATAGCCGTGCTGCAACTTAGACACCTCCAGTTTGTTTCATCGTGGAGAGGAAGGGTTGGCGGTGTGAAACCAAAATGCCGGTGAAAAGCCGGTGTGAAATTATTATGTTTTTGTCTGAAATTACCACCCAGGGCATTGGTGAAACTAGGAAACGTTGAAAAAATACAACTAGGTAAATGCACCCAATACACTGTACAAAAAGAGTGAAGGAAAATTGTACATTGATAACTAAAGTATTTATCTATCTATTAATCCATCGCCTCCGTGGTGTAGTGGTCAGCGCGCCTGGCTACAAATCCGCGAGCCCAGGTTCGAATCCGGGCCAGGGCAGTCGGCGTGCAGCCCAACCAGCTGTTCATCCTTCCTTTCTGGGATGGTGGATAAATGGGTACCTGGGGAAACCTGGGGAAGGTAACTGTGGTAACCCGGGTGTCACACTAGCCCTGTGTCCCGGGGTGCCACAGGCTCAAGGGTTACCGTATTTTATGGCTTATAAGACGCACTTATTTTCCTAAAAAATACCCTGAAAAATACTCTGAAAAATACCCTGAAAAATACTCTGAAAAATACCCTGAAAAATACTCTGAAAAATACCCTGAAAAATACTCTGAAAAATACCCTGAAAAATACTCTGAAAAATACCCTGAAAAATACTCTGAAAAATACCCTGAAAAATACTCGCGCGTCTTCCAAGACGAATGTTGGAATGAGACTGCCGCCAAAACTGGCGGGAGCCGTTCCGCGGCAACTTCCACCTCGGCAGATTGGCACCAACAACGCCACCTATCGTCAGCTAGTGTTGATGCAGCATTTACCACCAGGCTGTCACACCTATCACAAGCTTTTTTCAGGCCTGGAAATTTTAACCCATGGCGAATTCATCAAAACGATATACTTATAGTATGGATTTTCTTAAACCTTTAGACAAGAGATGTTTTTATATCCTGTAGATTTTATTTATTATTTTTTTTTTTAGAAATCTCTTTCCAAAATCAGGGTGTCTTCCAAGATGCAGCGTCTTATAAACCGTAAAATACAGTAATGCCACGGCGATGAGCACCGAGGCCACGCACAGCATAGCGTATGCCCCTATCTTTACCTTATCAATTGGGAGCATATGCTGGGGGGCGCATCGCCTCGCCCACCCTACGACGCCACTCCCGGGGGTCACCACGCGCGAGTCCCCATGCAGGCTCCTTTCCCATACCAAGCAGCTCTCGACAAGAAACATCAACTTGCCCCAGCCACGAGCCTTGTGGGCGCCCCCTTGGCCTCCTCCATGCCGGATTGTCTCTTACAGATACAACCCGATGGGAAGGATCGGTTTCAGGGTAGCGTGCCACATGCCCATATAGCCGAAGTTGGCGCTGACGGACTATGCAGGTAATAGGCCTCGATTCAGTCTCACGGTGCAATCGCTGATTTGACACGTAATCATCCCAGCGATACCCCATGATTCTGCGAAGACACTTATTACCAAATGCATTGATTCGTCTCTTCAAGTCACTATTTAGTGTCCATGTCTCACAACCATAGAGTAAGACAGGGATCACAAGTGACTTGAAGATCCGGATCTTTGTCCTCCTGCACAGGTACCGACAACGCCAATACTCCCGCTGAGCGAGTCCATAACACCGTGGGCTATGCCAATCCGTCGTAAGACTTCTTGACGTGACCCGCCGTCATTATGGACTGCGCTACCAAGGTATGTAAGACTTTCCAAGATCTCAATGTCCTCGCCGCACGCATGAACAGACTACTGTTTCATCTAGTAAGCCTCCAAACACCTGGACCTTGGTCTTAAGCCAGAGATCTCAAGTCCCAAAGGCTTTGCCTCCTCGTGCAGCGCCTCGAGAGCCATCACCAGGACCTCCAGCGACTCAGCAAAGATTACTGCATCATCGGCAAAAACAAGATCAGTGATCTTGGTGTTGCCGAGGGATGCTCCACAATCACTTTGATCTACAACCTTGTCCAATACCCAGTCTATACAAGCGTTGAAAAGTGATGGGGCAAAGACGCACCCTTGCCTCACTCCTGTATTCACAGGAAAGAAGCTGGATACACCTCCCCCACACTTCACAGCACTCTCAGTCCCAGAGTACAGGCCAATCATCAAACCAATAGTCCTTGCAGAAATCCCGCGAAGTCGCAGAAGATCCCATAGAAAGATTCCACAGAAGAAAGAAGATGCCACATATGGCTGCCACAAACTTATATTTTGACAACACGTATAAGCGTTGACACCCTCAAATGTTAGGTTACTGCACAACACATCAAGAAGTACACTGTCTTTACACAACATTAAAAAACAAAGCATAACAAGCTTTCACACAAATATGAACAACTGACAATTGAGCAAAGGTTGGTATTTGTACACAAGCAACATGCAGTTAGCCAAGGGGTTGCATGTATGGCTGAAAATCTTAATATAATTCCATAATATAATTCCCTTTGATAAACTTCCCTAAGAGCATGATCACATTTTCTGACTGATAAAACAAAACATGAAGCTGGTAACATAAATAGTACTCCCATTAAATAGGAACATTCTGGAACTAACTCCACAAAAGCTATAAAACTTGCCTTCATATAATTGCACAATTTCCAAATATGTTGTGATCTATGCTTATTCACACAATTCCGTGCATGGATGGCATAGCAATTTCTCATCAAAAGCATAAAGAAAAACTGAGGTAACTATGAGAAAGGTGATTATTTCTATTATTTTCAGTCATCAAACAGTCAAAGTTTTTCAGTCATCAAACAGTCAAAGTTTTTCAGTCATCAAACAGTCAAAGTTTTTCAGTCATCAAACAGTCAAAGTTTTTCAGTCATCAAACAGTCAAAGTTTTTCAGTCATCAGTCAAAGTTTTTCAGTCATCAAACAGTCAAAGTTTTTCAGTCATCAAACAGTCAAAGTTTTTCAAAGTCATCAAACAGTCAAAGTTTTTCAAAGTCATCAAACAGTCAAAGTTTTTCAAAGTCATCAAACAGTCAAAGTTTTTCAGTCATCAAACAGTCAAAGTTTTTCAGTCATCAAACAGTCAAAGTTTTTCAAAGTCATCAGTTATCAAACAATAAACAAAATTGCCACCGTAAAGAGAGGAATACAAATGGTAATAAATGGTAATAAATGGTAATATAATGGTAAGTGTACGTGTGAGAATATTGTGCAAGTAGAAACGAGAAGGTATAGTCTATTCTTTTTATTATGGTCAAAATGCAGTAAGGAAGCCACGCCCCCTGCCTCCCCTTCTATTCTACGGGGCAGCTGATTGGTGCATTCCTCGTATCATCACTACCAATCACAATATCTTCACTACTTAACAGCGGCGTGACCACTGGACAGAGCAAACTTCACTACACAGGGATTTTTTATTTTGTCACCCTCTGTAGTGAAGATTGTTCTGTCCAGTGGTCACGCCGCTGTTAAGTAGTGGAGATATTGTGATTGGTAGTGATGATACGAGGAATGCACCAATCAGCTGCCCCGTAGAATAGAAGGGGAGGCAGGGGGCGTGGCTTCCTTACTGCATTTTGACCATAATAAATAAAATAGACTATAGCTAATATATATAGGTACTTGCTTTTGCAGACAACATAACCTCTTGTGTAGGTCTTCTTTTTACATACAAATAATGACACTTTTCCCACACACGCAAAATGGCATCCAAGTCAAAAGCAGAAAAGAAATAAGCAAGAAAAACAAACCAAAATATTCACATTATTTTTGGCGGAAATCTGTCAATTTTCCAAAAAATCTTGTCACCCATTTCTCTCTCCGTAAAATTTGTATATAATGTAGGGAATACAGATGATGATTCCCTCCTTGAAGCTTTATGTGTCTTTCCCTCTCTATGTCTGTCTGTCTCTCTCTCTCTCTCTAATTATCTCTCTCTGACCCTGTGTGTCTTTCTCTCTCTGTGTCTGTTTGTCTTTCTGTCTGTCAGTCTCTCTCTTTGTCTCTGTCTGTCTCCTATCTCTCTGTCTCACATGATAATTCCCTACTTGAACTTTTGTTTCTCTCTCACTCACTAACCCCTTATATATCTCTCTCTCTCTCTCTCTCTCTCACAACCCCTCTCTCTCTCTCTCTCTCCTCTCTCTCTCACAACCCCCGTCTCTCTCTCTCACAACCCCCGTCTCTATCTCTTACTGTCTTTCTCTCTCCCCTACCTCTCTCTCTCTCTCTCTCTCTCTCTCTCTCTCTCTCTCTCTCTCTCTCTCTCCCCTCACCTTATAACTCCCTCCTTGAAGTGGAATCGCGTGCTGTTCTCCCGGTGACTCAGGAAAAAGCTCGGCATGAACTTGAGCGTGGTGCCGCGCTGTGCCGCCCTGTTCTTGAGGTGCTGCAGGTGGTGGGGCAGCGAGGGCCGGTCGTCGGGCACTCGCTTGGTACTGCGTAACAACCGGTTCTTAAGTTGTCTTCCAGCCGGTTGTCTATCTCCTCGAGGAACCTAAGAATGAGAGGAAGAATAAATATGTCACTTGGTTGCTATGATGAAAATAATGATGGTTGCTTGGTTGGTATGGTGAAAAGACATAAAGATTTCTATGAGGAATCTGTAAGCGACGGGAGAAATCAATATTGCTGAATAGAAAATAGAATAGAACATGGTAGTAGTAGGTGGTAGTAGTAGTAGTGGGGGTGGTAGTAGTAGTAGTGGTAGTAGTAGTGGGGGTGGTAGTAGTAGTAGTAGTGGGGGTGGTAGTGGTTGTAGTAGTAGTAGTAGTAGTAGTAGTAGTAGTAGTAGTAGTAGTAGTATGGTGGTGCTTTTTTTTTTTTTTTCCTCTCTCTCTCTCTCTCTCGAGAGAGAGAGAGAGAGAGAGAGACGGACCCATGTATTGATGTTTGTAGTAGTAGTATATATTAGACAACATGTGATTGCAAACTCTAATCGTGTTGTTGCTGTCGTTGGTCACTGGTCAAAGTGCCTCGGGGTAGACCACATTCCGTGTGATTCCAACCCTTTGTGTTCCGTGTGATTCCAGCACACACACACTCACACACGCACACAAACGTCCATGAGTCTACTAAGTTTGTGGAATGCGGCAAGACGTTCCCGCAGAGTTGTTTCTGTAATCTAATACTCCTAGAGTGTTTTTAGCCCAAAACCCCCTTCAAAATGGTTCAATCCACATGGGACCAAGCCGCTTACCACCTACGATTTATTTGCGTTTTTTTGAGCCTACTCTCATCAAGATTGAATTTATAGTTTCGGCTACCCAAAACAGACAGACAGACACACGGCTACTCCTATAGTATATTAGATGTAGGTTGAATATAATGATAAAAATATACAATAGAAATAACAACTCAACCTTCACTTGAGACATAAACTCCCACATCATTTCTGAAATAAAGTGCAAGGGAAAAATAATATCTAAATTCATCATTCAACCCACAGGCAACATTAACATAACAAACAGAGGGATAAAACAGTATACACAATGACTTACACATAAACTTAAAACCATTCTCTACATCATATAGGCCATAAACTTAAAACCATTCTCTACATCATATAGGCCTATCCTTACATACAATCCTTACTTAATCTCATGTCATAGCGTCAATGTTCATGTCAAAAGTGCCAAAATAGTACCAAAACTACCCATAAAGTGCCAAAGTAGTGCCAAACTTGTGCTACAACTCCCCAAAAAGAGCCAACACTTCCAGAGCAGCAATACACTACAAGGCCTTAACACCTTTTCCCTTACCTGTAGTCATTGAGCAGAGTCAGGTTGTCCATATCCTCCTTATAGACCAGCTTGGCTCTCTCACGCACCCCAGAGCACCCGCTGCTGGTCTTGTGGGCCCGGACGCACCCCAGCGAGCAGGACCGCACCCCACACCGGGGACACGTGTACTTGGCTGTTGTGCCGCACTCGCCGCACTCTGGGGACTTGGCGGCTGGCGCGGTTGTCTCTGCTTGTGGTGCTATTGATGCCATGGTGTGAGGTACTTCTTCTTCTCCTCTCTACTTCTATTTCTTCAGAGGACTGGAGTTCCACTTGTAACTAATAGATGAAAAGGAAGAAAAAAGGGTATTTCATTACCTACGTTTATGGAACTGTCGTCGAGCGCAATTCTCGCTGCAACACCAACCGACAACTCTCGCCGACGTGGATATTTTTGGCAACAGTTCCACTTATAATAGACGAAAAGGAAGAATAAATGCCATTTCATTATTGGACCCCACATTTTTGCTTGTCCCAGAACACTAAAACTGCAGTTTGACATGGGTAACGTAGCCTGACCTAACAGGGGGGCGGCGCCCCCCCAGATCCCTCGCTCATTCACTAACCTAACCTGGATATTGGTTAACTGATCAACCTAAACTAACCACATAGCCTAGCCTAACAGTTCAGGCTATTGCTGGTATTGGTAAAAATGGAACTGCGCGGTCATTTTCTGAGACACTGACTAGTTTTTTCTGACCAAAAATTGTTGCTTTTTCAGATGGAGATATTAAAATTTTCCGGAAACCTGTTAAAAAACAACAACATTATTTTCATCACCAAATCCTAGGGTCGTGGTTTCCATTGATAACAATGTATCTCCATCAGAAAAAGCACTAAAACTTGGCCAGGAAATAAGTCAGTGTCTCAGAAAATAGAAGTGATGGAATTGTACAAAAACAAGTGTTGTGCCGCATTCGCCAGCCGCCGAGTGGTCCACTCTGCCCCGCCCTGCCGGGAGGATTATTACCCTAACCCAGAGGTCGGCAACCCAGAATTCGAGAAGAGCCAGTTTCTTCAAACTTGGCAGAAAAGCAGTGTTGATGGAGCTGCAGTGTAAATTATGAATGGAAATTACGAGCAAGTAGAAGTTAATAGGTACACGAATTTGTAACAATATTTTCCTAGTCTCATACACTATTGGTTTCTACACTATACAGTATCGTACTGCGGCTATCTATGCCAGTATTGTATCTCTTTATTTTTCTAAACGATAATTTGGACATTAAGTAGGTGGCAGGAGCCACACAGGTCTCTTGAAAGAGCCGGATGCGGCTCCGGAGCCGCAGGTTGCCAACCGCTGCCCTAACCGAATCTAACCTAACTTCTTAAAGTGGGGGCTACGCCCTCCTCGACAAGATTATTAACCTTACCGAGCCTTAACCTAACCTCCTAGGGGGGGGGGGCTCTGGACGGGGAGGGTGTGTCTGTATGCGCATGTAATTTCTACAATATGTAGCTATATAAGTTTTGAAGGTTACGTGGAAGTAGATTAATACTGCACAGTATACTGAGCAAAAAATAATATAGAAAACGTAAGTGGTAACGGCGGCAGCGACCGCGCAGTTCTCGTCCATTATAACCCTGGTATTTAATCCCTGAATGCAGAAACGCGGGTAAAAGAAGATTAAATACATACATAGGACACTGTAATATCAAGAACTCAAGATCAAGAACTGGAACTGGTCGCCGAAAAAAGGAACACACGCCAACGGGAAAAACTGGAATACTTGTCTTACGGCGACGAGAATTCCTATCGACGAGTTTCAGGCACTCCACACACACCTATCCACCCTACTTAACTATAACATTACTACATACCTACTACTCCTACTACTACTACTACTACTACTACTACTACTACCACCACTATACCACCCTGTTAACTACTCAACTACCACCGAGTATATACACACCAGACTGCAGACATCTCAATTCCCTTCCCTGACTCACTTCAAGTTCAACACTGCCTTCCTTCCTCTTCTTACGTCCACCTCTTCTTCTCCTTTATCAATGTTTCTGCCTTCCTCCTCTTCTTCTTCACTCTTCCCTTATCTACGTCACCTGTAACATTGATTATAATGGTTACTTAGCACTATTTACACTGAATGGCCTGCCGCGTTGCTGCTTCCTCCTCCCACGTGCTCTGCTTTGTTATTGTTGACATCCCGCCACTCACGATTTAGTAGTATTTTATTTAATATCCCATAAATAATATATATAATGTAGTTTAGAATCACAATATAACCTGTAACTTGTATATAAAGCTTATTTTGTTATCAAGTGAGTCTTAATTAAGCTATTTTAATGTGTTAGTGTGAGATATACATGATTTTTCTATTTTCCGGAAGGACTTCTACTACTTTTACTACATTTACTACTATTATTACTCTTTCTACTACTACTACTACTACTACTACTACTACTACTACTACTACATTTATAGGTAATACTATCTTCTACCCTTTTCTTTATCTCCACACATCCACATCCACATCCTTAGCTAGACAGACGGACATAGTGAGTGAATTATAATAAGAAACTCCGCGTGGCTGAAAAACTCTGCGGTGACATTTTGCCGCGTTTCACTAACTCTGCAGACTTTTATGCCATATTATTTTTGTTATTATTATTATTATTATTATTATGTATATAGCTATTACTTTAGCGCGTAGATTTTGGTGTGCGGCGCCCTTTAAACATGAGCTAACTAAATCAGCTGGGTATATAAAAGTTATTTAAGAGTAATTATGTGCACAAGAAGCATTAAACACACGCCTTTTCTCAGTTTTGCTTTCTGATTCAGGATTATTTTTAAATATCCTGGTTGAAGAAGCGAAGAGGGGGCTACTAAACTACCAAATGCTAAACTAACTACCTACCAAAACTACCAACCTACCTACTAAACTACCAACTACTGAAGGGATCGTGGTGGTAAAAAAAGTTTAAAAAAACAATGATCTAGGCATTAAAGTTGCGTGTTTCATGTCGTAGATAAGGCGATAATGATACGCATATTCATATTTTCCTTTAATTAAAATATCTTAATAATGTCAAAAAATGGTCACAGTAAGATGGAGATTCAATATATAGACGCAATAAACATGTATATCAGAGCAACAACACGCATGATAGCGAAGAGTAGCAAAAGAGAGAAAGACTTAACTAACTCGCTGAAAATATTATGTCCAATGATGATTATTGTCGAAGAAAATGGAATGATGAGTTTGTTGCGATAATAATGATAATATTAATGATAAAACTGATGATGATAATAATGATGATGTAAATTATAATGATATTCAATACTTGCCTATCTCATTGCAACATTATTGGCGAGATAATTAAGTGGTGATGTACTACTAATACCACTACCACTACTACTACTACTACCACTACTACTACTACTATACTACTTTCACCGCTACTACTACTACTACTACTACTACTACTACTACTACTATACTACTTTCACCGCTACTACTACTACTTTCACTACTACTACTTTCACTACTACTACTACCTTCACTACTACTACAACTACTACGACTACCACTAGTCCACTACTACTATACTACTTTCACCACTACTATTACTACTTCTACTACTACTACTACTTTCACTACTACTACTACTGCTACTACTACTACTCTTGCTACTACGCCCCTACTACTACTAATACTACTACCTTCACTACTACTACTGCTACTAGGAAATACATGTTACTTGTACATCACGGACAGCGGAGAAAAATAGCAGCTTGGAAATCGTCTAACCTGGGAGAAAAAAAACGTGATTGACACCTGTCTATCGGTTTATAAGATGCACTTTATTCCAGAACCATTACCCTGATTCTACCTAAATACTTCCCTAAAACCCTGACACTACCATAACAGATAAAGATGGGGGCATACGCTGCTCGTGGCCTCGGTGCTCATCTCCGTGGCATTAGCCTTTGAGCCTGTGGTGGGTGACAACCCGCTACCCCGGGACACAGGACTAGTGTGACATCCGGGTTACCACAGTTACCTTCCCCAGGTTTCCCCAGGTACTCATTTATCCACCATCTCAGAAAGGAAGGATGAACAGCTAGATGGGCCGGCCGCCGACTTGCCCTGGCCCTGTTCGAACCTGGGCCCGCAGATTCGTAGCTAGGCGCGCAAGCCACTACACCACGAAGGCGACTACCTTAAAACTACCCTAAAACCCTGGCACTACCCTTAAAACTACCCTAAAACCCTGGCACTACCCTAAAAACTACCCTAAAACCCTGGCACTACCCTAAAAACTACCCTAAAACCCTGGCACTACCCTAAAAACTACCCTAAAACCCTGGCACTACCCTAAAAACTACCCTAAAACCCTGGCACTACCCTAAAAACTACCCTGCGTCTTATACTCCGTAAATAGAAAAATTATAAGCCTTCCAATAGAACCCAATATTTTGCTGATCCCTAAAATATGGAAACTGTAATAAAGATAAGTATTTGCAAAATGTGATATGAACGAGAGTTGTGAGCAATTGCCTTAATCATGAAGTATACTAAATAATGCTAGAATACTATGCTGATGCTGAAAAATGAACAAAAACTGTATATATTTCTCCTGAAGATGATCTTGAAAATAGAGCTGCGTCTTATACACCGAAAGTCAAACAATTCTATGCCTTTAAAAAGAACAGAATATTCCCCTTATCCCCATAGACACTCTAATAAAGATAACTATTTGAAAGATGTGATATGAGCGAGAGTTGCATCAAAAGTATGATTATTAATAGTTCAGTCAACCCAAGGTAATGCATTATGATATGAAGGCGTGTGGTGGGAGGGTTGCCAGCTCTCGCCACACATACCTTTAATAGATGGACGAAGATTAACGTTATACCAAGACGAACGTTAAGTCACTATGCAATACTACATTATGGAAAGACAGAAACAATAACTAATATCACATAAAAACAAAATCTTACTCACCCCCTTGCATTAAGAGATATTTATGCATACACTAAGACTTAGTAGTACAGAATGTCAAATACTGCTGCTGAATATTTCTTATTAAATACAGCTTGTTTATAGAATTGAGTTTGAAAGTTAGCAGTCGAAAGATTGGAAATGTGAGGATGATTGCAATATTGTAAGTCATCTTAAGCAAGACTGAGGAGATGAAGAGACGATATTATGGCATATATCGAGGTGGATTTTGCGTTCTCACAGGGTTATATAAAATGTAGCTACTATGGCACGGACCACAAGCAACCAACAATACCCTGTTAAACAAACCCTCTGAAACTAACGTGCTTATAATTTTCCAGGAATGTAAGTCGTGCATTAAACAAGGTCTAGGTGTCCTAATCATCATCATTAATATATGTTGAATTTCCAGATCTGTTAGAGCTGCAATCTATAGAAACCCAGACATTGCGAATTGCTGGGTATAGATATGTGTAGGGGCTCGGTCTTCACTGGACAGAGGTAGCCCAAATGATGACAAAGTAATACATAAGATGACAGTTTTAGAAGCTACACCGGACGTCATATTATGCAAGTTACGTATTTCAGACCCTACGTCCCTTCACAGTAGTGTTACATAGAACCCCTAAACAGAACAATAGAACACGTGACTCCCTGAACAGATAACGCAGCACAAGAACAATATAACAGTAGAACACAACCCTTGGACACTGGACACGTCACACATGGACAACTCTTAAAAAAATGCGTTCTTTCCAAGCAAGAGACTTAGAACACACACTACTATATCTTACAGACTAATCGCTAGCTGGAACAAGTATGAAGCCAACAGTTTATTGCAGGAACGTACCCAACAGTTTATTGCACAGGTTATTATTTAGCCCAGCGAGGGAGACGATTCCAGGCATTTCTTGCATGGCCCTAATGTCCTCCAGAGTGAGGACTGTTAGCCTGTTGCTCCTATATTCGTTTTGCAAAAGAGAAACTTCCATGGCCAGCTTAGAATTATGTACACAGCCAGTCGGGGTAGCGAGGATGAAGGGACGATGATTAATAGCCAAGACAAGACGAAGAACAGACGCGATACGAAGACGATACGATATAGACGATACCTCGACGATACAGTTAAAGATATGGATAGAGGATGAATGAATGAACTAAGGCAATGATAATAACCCACGAGCTGGCTACCCTGACTGCTTCTTAACTCTTAGTATAGAAAAATTAGCCAAGCCAGTATTGTGTAACTGCCTAATACACCCTGACTGAGGATACTTCAAGAATGGGATAAAGCGGAATATGTAACATGCCTTCACCTTACACCATAGCAGTGGTGGCCGCCGTTAATCAAAAAGTTAACTTCGTTAACCGTTAATCCGTTAACCAAAAAATTTACTTCGATAACCGTTAATCAGTTAATTCTTTAAAAATGTAACGAAAGTTATCCATAAACCGTTAACGTTAATTTTTATTCTAGAAAAAAACAAAAAATCAGTTTTTGCTCTAAAACCACCTAAAAACACCTTTGAAAAGTGCCAAAACTATAAAATCAGCCTTTATGGGTTTTTTAAGGGCTTTAGAACCCAAAAACTATAGTTTTTTTTTTGCTTTAGAGTTAAAAAAGGCAATTTTATAGTTTTAACTTTAAAAAAAACCTAAAAAAGGCTGATTTCATAGTTTTGGCCCTGTTTTAGGTTTTTAAAGGCTTTTAGACCCACAAAAGGGTGGAAAAAAAACTTAAATGAAACACAATATTAGTATAAAAGTAAAAAATGTTGGGTTTGCGGACTTGAGTTAACGGAAGTTAAATGTAACGGAAGTTAATTAGTCCGATAATGATTTCCAAAGTTAACTTAAAAGTTAAATCGTTAACGAAAATGTTAACTTCGTTAATTAACGATTAACGGATTAACGGTTTGGTGCCCACCTTTGCACAATAGTTATCACTCGTACTGATAGAGACTTGCTGTAATCACTGCATAGCTTCCATAGCACTCAGTTCATTATGATTACTGACCTTACAGCATATAAGAACATAAGGAAGCTACAAGAGGCCGTAAGACCTACACGTGCTAGTTCCTTATTTGTGTATGAAGTGTTTTCCTTCTTTAAGTTTAGTCACCAAAGATCACATAACGTATTTCTGTATATATATAGTTTTAATTATTCTAATATAAAGATTTATCACATATGGACTAGATATTCCTTTCTTCTAGTTTTGAGTTTCTTGCCCATTGAATCGACTCACAAACTGCTTGAACCGTCAGAGCCAAAAGCTGAGATTTCTTCGTCAGTTGCTTGAGACACTAAGAATACCGAAATACTGAAGGTCTTCCTCCACCCTCGCTCGCCCTCCACCCGCCCGTCGCTCCCAGGGAAACCATAAACGCATTAAAACATCAAGAAGGCACTCAATAAAGGTCTGTCAGAGGAGGACAACCACTTCAGACCTATGACAAAAGGTGTTGATATGTTCTGAGACCATCTTTCTGACTGTCTCCTTAATCCATCCAACCAGAACCTTATCTCATTAATTTAGACAAATTGTATAGCAGTACCAGGTTAAATTCGAAGCTCTGTCCAGGGTTTCGAATCTGACCTGGTAGCCTACTGTTATACAATTTATCTTAATGGATTAAATGTGTTGTCAGTCATGGCCACAATAGATTAAAGTCGCTTGCTGCCCCCATTGAGTTGAGGTTGGGGTAATAGCAGGTTGGGTGGCTACGACGCCTTGTCCAGGTTCGAATACGACCTGGTAGCCCACTGTTATACTGACCAGAACTGTTGCTGCACTTCTTGGAGTTCAGTGCCCAGCCTCTGTTCAACCCCGCGACACGAGAGCGCCTCAACCAAGGAACAAATCAATCAGGTCTACCGCAAAACGACTCACACTGCCGTTTGCTTATACACGACCTCGGGACGGGTGAAGGAGGCATAACGTTATGTCGCGGCGTGAGTACTGATGTCGCCGCTAGATGACGCCCCGTGGTGGTGCCGTAAGCTGGTGCCACCACTTGCGTTCACTACCGTAGCCCGCCCTTTGTGCCCTCTCGTACTTCTCCTAGAGGGCACGGGAGGGGGTATCTTGGCATCTCCGAAGGGTGAACGCGCCGGCAATTTCTTGTTTTGTGTAGGTGAAGAAGAGGAGACTGAAGTGGAGGTGTTAGCTTTGGTCGAGCTTGTATTGTGACTAGCTGAAGAGTTTGTATTGGCGTTAGAGGACGAGGAAGACTGTAGTAACGACGAAGGAGGTGAGTTTTCTAGGTTCCCGAAGTCGTAGGAGGAGAAAGCGTCTGGGGATTTGTCCGGCATGACTGGTTTGACACAAGGTTTTGACGATGGCTGTGAAGGAGGGTTGGGTTGGACTGGAGACTCGGGGGAAGGAATGACTGGCGAAGGAGGGACGATTCCTGAGTGGGTGTCATCCTGCATAAAGATGTTGACGTCACCTGGGGGGTCGTTGTCATCTTCGTCATCGTTACCCTGAGCCACCTGAGGATAAAAAAAGTGTGTTGATTATTGGGTGAGAGACAATTTTTTTTTACTCTCTCTCTCTCTCTCTCTCTCTCTCTCTCTCTCTCTCTCTCTCTTCTCCTCTCTCTCTCTCTCTCTCTCTCTCTCTCTCTCTTCTCTCCTCTCTCTCTCTCTCTCTCTCTCTCTCTCTCTCTCTCTCCTCTCTCTCTCTCTCTCTCTCTCTCTCTCACCTTCATCATAGTGTCGGAGTCTGCCAGCGCCTGTTTAGCCAGGTAACGCTCCCTCTTGATCTTCACCTCCAGGCTGTGAGGAATGTCTGGCACCACGATGTCAATAAGGCGACACACCCCGAATACCACGTGCTGTATAAGAACATAAGAACATAAGAACATAAGAACATAAGAACACAAAAACATAAGAACATAAGAACATAAGAACATAAGAACATAAGAGCATAAGAACATAAGGAAGCTACAAGAGGCTGAGAGACCTACACGTGGTAGTTCCTGTTACTTAACACTATCTACATCCACCTTTCATCCCCATCCATGCCATCCAGCCTCCTTTTAAAGCTCCCTATTGACTCCGCACTAACTAACTGACGACTGAGTCCATTCCAATCATTTACCACCCTATTTGCAGTAATATTGAGGTAACAGACACTCACTAACACATATAAGAGAGGTTAACAGATACATTTCAGATACCCAGACGTTTGAAGTCATGAATCTATCTCTGTAGAAGTAAAAAAGATTGAGAGAAAAGAAAATATGGAGAGTTAAAGGGATGATGATAGCTGCCAGGGGGGTAAAAATATCGAAGGTAATAAGTCTTTTCTAACATAACCCACACCCTTCCTTCCTACCTCAACCCACACCCTCCTAACTTAACTCATGTTACACCTTTCTCTTATCCCTTCAACACCCATAAAACTCCAGCTGCCAAACAAGCCCCGTCTTCTTAGGTATCCTTAAAGTAGCTTCTCACCTCAAATATGATAACAAAGGCGAGTCTGATAGCCAGGAGCCGCCAGAAGAACAGTGTGTGATTACCCTGGTCGTCACGATAACCTCGGTACCTGTAAGATGAAACAGAGGTCAGGTTAGGTTAAGGGGTGATGGTTGAAAGTTAGGTCAAAGTTACGAGTGATGATTGTATGTTAGGTCAGGTTAGGTTAAGTTAAGGGTGATAGTTGAAAGTTAGTTCAGGTTAGGTCAAGGTGTGATGGTTGAAAGTTAGGTCAGGTTAGGACAAAATTAAGAGTGATAGTTGTAAGTTAGGTCAAGTTAGGTCAAGTTTATGAGTGATTGTTGAAAGTTAGGGTAGGTTAGGTCTAGGTTACGAGTAATGGTTACAAGTTAGGCTACGTTAGATTAAGTTTACGAGTGATGGTTAAATGTTATTGTAGTAAGTTAGCATCTGTCTGTCTGTCTGTCTGTCTGTCTGTCTGTCTGTCTGTCTGTCTCTCTCTCCTATTGTCTTTTTTTTCCTTAAACATGCTTTCTCTCTATATTTATGAGTGAGGGTTTAAAGTTATTTGGTTTAGTTGGTGTCTGATTGTTTGCCTTCCTTTCTCTCACCTATTTTTTCCTCATACATCTCTCTCTCTCTCTCTCTCTCTCTCTCTCTCTCTCTCTCTCTCTCTCTCTCTCTCTCTCTCTCTCTCTCTCTCTCTCTCTCTCTCTCTCTCTCTCTCTCTCTCTCTCTCTCTCTCTCTCTCTCTCTCTCTCTCTCTCTCTCTCTCTCTCTCTCTCTCTCTCAGCAGATGGAATGAGAGAGAGATTAAGTTAGCATCTCTCTCTCTCTCTCTCTCTCTCTCTCTCTCTCTCTCCTCTCTCTCTCTCTCTCCTCTCTCTCTCTCTCTCTCTCTCTCTCTCTCTCTCTCTCTCTCACCTGCACTGCTGGCTCAGGGTATTATTCGGGGCGACGGCCAGAGTAAAGTTGACGTAGCCAGTGAGTGACCAGTCGTACTCGTACTTGTAGAGGAGGCGAGGCAGGAAGTCTGAGGTGAAGGCGATGAGAAAAGCCTGGGGGAAGAACATAAGAACATAAGAACATAAGAAAGCTACAAGAGGCTGGGAGACCTACACTGAACGTCTATAGATAAGAACATAGGAACATAAGGAAGCTACAAGAGGCTGGGGGACCTACACTGAACGTCTATAGATAAGAACATAAGGAAGCTACAAGAGGGGAAAATAAGAACATAGGAACATAAGGAAGCTACAACAAGTGAAAAAAGAACATAATAACATAAGGAAGCTACAAGAGGTGAATTTAAGAACATAAGAACATAAAGAAGCTACAAGAGGTGAAAATAAGAACTTAAGATTATAAGGAAGCTACAAGAGGTGAAAATAAGAACTTAAGATTATAAGGAAGCTACAAGAGGTGAAAATAAGAACTTAAGATTATAAGGAAGCTACAAGAGGTGAAAATAAGAACTTAAGAACATAAGAAGCTACAAGAGGTGAAAATAAGAACATAAGGAAGCTACAAGAGGTGAAAATAAGAACATAAGGAAGCTACAAGAGGTGAAAATAAGAACATAAGGAAGCTACAAGAGGTGAAAATAAGAACATAAGCAAGCTACAAGAGTTGAAAATAAGAACATAAGGAAGCTACAAGAGGTGAAAATAAGAACATAAGGAAGCTACGTCTGCAGGAGGTTAAAGATATTTGTCACCCATAGTTTCCGGAGGAATATAATAATACACATAATAATACAAAACAATACACATACGTAAAAAGCAGCCCAAAAAGTTATATTATAAGATCTATATATTCACTCGTATTATTTAATCTTATCCCACTAAGCTAAAAACGCAGTCTGCATGAGGTGAACTAAATATCAAAAGTTTATTTAGGAGGTAACAGGAAAGTAACATTGATCAATAGGGTTGTATGCACCATAAAGAACATAAGAACATAAGAACATAAGGAAGCTACAAGAGATGAAAATAAGAACATAAGAACATAAGGAAACTACAAGAGGCTGGGAGACCTACACTGAATGTCTATAGATACGAACATAGGAACATAAGGAAGCTACAAGAGGTGAAAATAAGAACATAAGGGAGCTACAAGAGGTGAAAATAAGAACATAAGGGAGCTACAAGAGGTGAAAATAAGAACATAAGGAAGCTACAAGAGGTGAAAATAAGAACATAAGGAACATAAGGAAGCTACAAGAGGTGAAAATAAGAACATAAGAACATAAGGAAGCTACAAGAGGCTGGGAGACCTACACGTGGTAGCTCCTGTAAACATGAAAGTAATACGTCTTGAAAACACTGTATTTATCTAGTTGTATTGATCTAGTAGTTTTCATCTAGCTGTATTTACCTAATAGTATTTATCTCGAAATTAGTATTTATCTAGTGCGTTTATCTAGTAGTTTTTATTTAGTTAAGAACATAAAAATAGAAAAAAAAGGGGGAAAATAACGAGAGAGAGAGCGAGAGCGAGAGCGAGAGCGAGAGAGAGAGAGAGAGAGAGAGAGAGAGAGAGAGAGAGAGAGAGAGAGAGAGAGAGAGAGAGAGAGAGAGAGAGAGAGACGAGAGCGAGAGGAGAGGAGAGAGGAGAGAGAGAGAGGAGAGAGCCGGATGAGAGAGAGGGAAGAGAGGAGATGGTCAGGAGGAGAAGAAGGGAGGGAGAGAGAATTGAAGATAATTATTGAATCAAGATGGAAATCGAGTGTGTGTAGTCCGAATATTGAGTTATGTAGTTATATATAGAGCTTAGAGTGAGTTAAGTGTATGAGTTAGAGCTTAGAGTGATAAGTTAAGTATAGAGCTTAGAGTGAGTTAAGTATATAGAGCTTAGAGTGAGTTAAGTATATAGAGCTTAGAGTGAGTTAGTATATATAGTAGTTATATAGAGCTTGAGTAGTATATAGAGCTTAGAGTGAGTTAGTATATAGAGCTTAGAGTGAGTTAGTATATAGAGCTTAGAGTGAGTTAAGTATATAGAGCTTAGAGTGAGTTAAGTATATAGAGCTTAGAGTGAGTTAAGTATATAGAGCTTAGAGTGAGTTAAGTATATAGAGCTTAGAGTGAGTTAAGTATATAGAGCTTAGAGTGAGTTAAGTATATAGAGCTTAGAGTGAGTTAAGTATATAGAGCTAGAGTGAGTTAAGTATATAGAGCTTAAGAGTGAGTTAAGTATATAGAGCTTAGAGTGAGTTAAGTATATAGAGCTTAAGAGTGAGTTAAGTATATAGAGCTTAAGAGTGAGTTAAGTATATAGAGCTTAGAGTGAGTTAAGTATATAGAGCTTAGAGTGAGTTAAGTATATAGAGCTTAGAGTGAGTTAAGTATATAGAGCTTAGAGTGAGTTAAGTATATAGAGCTTAGAGTGAGTTAAGTATATAGAGCTTAGAGTGAGTTAAGTATATAGAGCTTAGAGTGAGTTAAGTATATAGAGCTTATAGAGTGAGTTTTTAAGTATAGAGCTTAGAGTGAGTTAAGTATATAGAGCTTAGAGTGAGTTAAGTATATAGAGCTTAGAGTGAGTTAAGTATATAGAGCTTAGAGTGAGTTAAGTATATAGAGCTTAGAGTGAGTTAAGTATATAGAGCTTAGAGTGAGTTAAGTATATAGAGCTTAGAGTGAGTTAAGTATAGAGCTTAGAGTGAGTTAAGTATATAGAGCTTAGAGTGAGTTAAGTATATAGAGCTTAGAGTGAGTTAAGTATATAGAGCTTAGAGTGAGTTAAGTATATAGAGCTTAGAGTGAGTTAAGTATATAGAGCTTAGAGTGAGTTAAGTGCATTTTATTTTCATTTTGTTCTCACAGTACTGGCCAAGCGTAAGGCAAAGGTAACACAAACCTCGCTATTTATATTTCTCTATCCTGCTCTTCCTCGCACCTCTTACTAACTCAGCCTTCCATCATTCCTTCTATCTTTTTCCATTTCCTATCAATTAGAGTTTTATCACTTTTTTTCTCTCTTCCTCTTTAGTCTCTGTTTCAATTATTTTCTTTATTTTGATCTCTTTTCTTATTCCCTTCATTCTGTGTCTGGTTTTTATGTCAATTACTCTCACTTTCTTTATTCCCTCGTTTTTATTTCTCGTGTATTCTTTTCTCGCCATGGCTTCTCTTCTTTCCATATCATCAATTTCTCTATCTCTGTTTCTATTTCCTATCAATTAATGTTTTATAGTACTTTTCTTTCTCTCTCTCCACTGTCCAGTATGTGTCAATTACCCTCACTTTCTTTATTCCCTCGTTTTTATTTCTCGTGTATTCTTTTCTCACCCTAGCTTCTCTTCTTTCCATATCATCAATTTCTCTATCTCTGTTTCTATTTCCTGTCAATTAGTGTTGTAGTATTTTTCTTTCTCTCTCTCCACTGTCTACTGTCCATTATGTGTCAATTACCCTCACTTTCTTTATTCCCTCGTTTTTATTTCTCGTGTATTCTTTTCTCACCCTAGCTTCTCTTCTTTCCATATCATCAATTTCTCTATCTCTGTTTCTATTTCCTATCAATTAGTGTTGTAGTACTTTTCTTCCTCTCTCTCCACTGTCCATTATGTGTCAATTACCTTCACTTTCTTTCCCTTTCTATTCACATTCTTTCTATTATCTATTTCTCTTTCTTTCACTTTTCCTATCATTAGTGTTGTAGTACTTTTCTTCCTCTCTCTCCACTGTCCATTATGTGTCAATTACCTTCACTTTCTTTCCCTTTCTATTCCTTCGTTTCTATTAATCGTATTTCTCCTTTCTTTCACTTTTCTCTTATTCCCATTTCATAAATTTCTCTATTTTTAACTAGCTTTTTCCAACCTATTCCTTTCCTCTCTATGCTCTTTCTTCCTCTTTTCCTCATCCTTCCTCTTTCTCTTCCTTTCTTTCCTCTTGTTTTCCTCGTTATTTCTTCTCCTCTTTTCTTTTCTCCTCTTGCTTTGTCTCTTTCCTTTCATCATTCTCTGTCTTTTCCAACTTTTCCAACCCTATTCCTTATTCCCTCTATCTTCTTTTCCTCTTTTCCATTCCTTTCCTCTTTTTCTTCCTCTTTTTGTTCCTCTTTTTCTTTCCTCTTTTTCCTTTTCTCTCTTTTTGCTCTTTTTACATCCTTCTTTTCCAACTTTTCCAACCCTATTCCTTATTCCCTCTATCTTCTCTTCCTCTCTTCCATTCCTTTCCTCTCTTCCCTCTTCTTCCTATTCCTTCATCTTCCTCTATCTTCCTTTCGTCAAATTCTCTAGTTCTTACACCCTTCTTTTCCAACTCTATTCCTCCTTCCCTTACATCATCTTCCTCGTAACAGTTTGTAGTTATTTCCTTCCTTTCCATTTCATCTTTTGATCTAGTTTTTACACCTTTTTTCCAACACTTTTCCTCTCTCTTCCTCCCCCAAAAGAATTCCTCTCGTGATATTTTTTTTGTATATTTCTTCTTCCTCTCCTCCTCGTCTTCTGTAAACCTTTGTAACATGAAGTATCTTTGTATCTGAAGACTCTTGTACCTACCTACTTAACCTCTCTCTTGTAAACCTTGTGTGTGTGTATGTGTGTGTGTTTATTTTATCGATCAAGGTTCTTAGGTAAGGTTATATTTACTCATGTATTCGACCTTTATCCTTACCTTATCCTACCTATCTTTATCTATCCTATCCTATATCTACCAATGTAAATATCTCTCTGTTTAATCTATTAAGGATTTCAATGAGGACTCTTTCTTATAGTTTTTATGATATAGAAAAATTACTGTCTTGTTTTTGTCTAATTAGCAAATCTTGGCTATTCTATTTTACGATGGTGTGTGTGTGTGTTATTCACCCATGGTCTTCGTCCACGCGAGCTGGCTCGCGATCGGCAGTTTCACCCTCTCAGTGCGAGCTTGGAGCTCATTATTACCGATCTTTGGGCAATGCTGGGACCTCACACACCACACCCCCCCATCCCCTTGCTTAAGGGGGACAGTAACTGCCCGAATTTGTCAAGTGAAAAATCCCCGGGAGCGCGAGGATTCGAACCGCCTACCCACAGAGTGAGAGACCAGAACGTTATCAACCTGACCATCGCGCGGTGTGTGTGTGTGTGTGTGTGTGTGTGTGTGTGTGTGTGTATGTGTGTGTTTTGTGTGTGTGTGTTGTGTGTGTGTGTGTGTGTGTGTGTGTTGTGTGTTGTGTGTGTGTGTGTGTGTGTGTGTTCAATCTATACATTCAACACATAAAAATTCAAATACTACTAACAAAATTATACTTAAAATCAAATCTCTCCTCCTCTCTCTCTCTCTCTCTCTCTCTCTCTCTCTCTCTCTCCTCTCCTCTCTCTTCTCTCTCTCCTCTCTCAGTATATAACCACATAAAACTTAAGTACTAACAACTACGTAATCTTAAATCATCTCTCTCTCTCTCTCTCTCTCTCTCTCTCTCTCTCTCTCTCTCTCTCTCTCTCTCTCTCTCTCTCTCTCACTTACGTTGCTAATCACCGCCAGATGCGCCATAAAGTCAAGGATCGTAAACCAGATGCCGATGTCCTGGGCGCGCTCACACACCGGCCGCCGCGTCTCACAAACGAACTTCTGCGCATCCAGGCGAATCTCCACCCAGTTGTTGAGGAGGGCGAAGAGAGCGCCAAGGGGAACGCCGCGACGAAGATGGTGATGAACCCGAACTGGAGAACTGAATGAAAAAATAGATTAGGGATCTTAAAACACTTAACCCCTTGAGACCCAGAACGTGATTTCCATTGTAATTTGGGTACCATTAACAATTTTTAGTGAATATAAGCAATATTTTATAGATAGGACCTGTTTAGTATCCTTGTCCACTAACTAATTTGGTATGTTCAGCTACTTTTTGTAATTTCATGGCTCGACAACATACGATTTTGTATAGCTAAGGAAAGATATGGGCGTGAAGGGGTTAAAAGATGAGGATAAAAAGAATGTCTGAAAAATAAGCTAGAAAGACGAGGGTGAGAGACGAAAAACTTGTGAAATAGATACAAAATATAATACAAAATAAGTTAGAATGACGGGAGTGAACAGATGCATAACTGAATAAATTATGAGCATTACCTTTGGCAGTAAGACCACAGATGACACAACGCACGTAACATTTAGAAAACTTACTAAAATAGATATAGATTATAATGAAAACTCCCTAAAGTGCAGAACTTTTTACGAACCAATATAAAAAAAAAAATACAGTATGAGGTATAGAGAGAAGGAAGAAAGAATTACATAAACAAAGATGCTTCAACTACTATACAAAGATGATATACTGAATTGATTGATCGATTGATAAATATAGGATACGATAAGAAGAGAAAGCTATACTCGCCGCACGTTAAGTTGGCGAAAATGTTGCCCCTTCACTCTCCCCTTCCGAACGCACGGGATTGGCTGAGGTGTTGGGTGTTGGGGCTTTAGGGCGGAACTTGGAGTAAGGCATTCTCACCCAACACCCAACACCTCAGCCAATCCCGTGCGTTCGGAAGGTGGGAGTGAAGGGGCAACATTTTCGCCAACTTAACGTGCGGCGAGTATAAAACCCCACTAAATACAAAGAGATATGACTCGACATACCCATCTCGAGATATTCCTGGAACAGTCCCTCATTGTCGATCAGCTGGTAATCGGCCTCCCAGCGCGTCCTTGCCTTATGGGTCATCTTCACCTGGGGACGGTCACGATACATGAAAACGAGTTCATTAGGTCATTCTTTGTTGTGATAGGTTTAGAGTTCATGTAGTTCGTTAGTCTTTTCGTTAGTTAGTTTCGTTAGTTTAGGTTGGTTAGTTAGTTCGTTAGTATCCTTTACGTTGTGTTGATTGACATTTTTAACTTTGTTCTTAGTTATTTTAATATGGGAAAGTTGTTAGCCTTCTTAAATTTGTATAGATTTATTATCTTATTTGGGCAAAAATGTTTTAGTTGTGTGTTTTCTTGGATACTTTATTGATTAATTCTGAATATTTTGTGCGGATAAAAAATCTATATATTCTGGAAGACGAAATCATTACATCATTCTTTCTTATAATGTGTTTAGGGTTCATGTCGTTTGCTTGTATAATTGATTTTATGGAAGAAAAAGAACTACAGTTATATCGAATCCATTGCTATTCCCCACCTCCCTTCGTCTCAAATATCTATATGATTTTTTATAACTTTCCAGCGACCACTTACTTGTTTTTTTTATATTTTTTCAATTGTCTTTTCATCTTTTCATCACCTTATCCTTCTTATTTCACCTTCTTTTCTCACTATCCTTTCTATCTCTCGTGTTTTAATTTCCCTAATGTTAGGTTAGGTTAGGTTAGGTTAGTTTAGGTCTTAGGAATGGCATCTTATTTGCCATTTACTGAATACTAGCCTGTTTATTATGACTGTTTGCATGTAGTTTGTTTGTTATCATGCATTTTATGGAAAGAAAAGAACTCATGTAATATCAAATCCTTATCTATTCCCCTTCTCCCTTCGTCTCAAATATCTGTTTTTTTTGTACTTTCCATCATCACTCAACTGTTTTTTATGCCACCTTCTTATTTCACCTTCTTTTCACCCTATCCTTCGTATTTTACCCTATCTTTTCCTCATTTCTAGTGTTTTAATTTCCCTAATGCATCCTTTTCCCTCGTCACTCACCTGTTTTTTATGCCACCACATCCTGATTTTGGGCACGAGGATCTCCTGCGCGTTATTCACCACCTGCTTGCCGATCATGATCACGGCCAGTTGCTGCGCTAGTTCTATCAGACACCCGCCGGCCGAGCACTGAAAGATAAACAAGAGATGGTCTGATATACTCTGTTTTTCTCGAGTGAAGGACCTATTCTTCACTGATATTTCCCCTCTTGGACATTCCTACCTGGACATTTTGCTCTATACAGTTCCCATCCCATTATCCGAGCACCATTATCCGAGCACTGATAGGGAGACAAGAAAATGGTCTGATCTAGGTTACTCTCTTTTTCTAGAGTACATTTTCCCCCCTGGACTTTTTCCCCCACTGACATTTACCTCCCTAGCTATTAACCACCCGAACCTTTTACTCCTGGGACATATTTCCCTCCAGACAGTTTCCCCTCTGGCCGAGCACTGAAAGGGAGACAAAGAGATGGTCTACTCTTCTTTCTCTCGAGTGTAGGACCTTTTCCCCCACTGATATTTCCCTTCTTGGACATTTCCCTCTGTAGACATTTCAAACCCCTTTATTTATTTATCATACAAATTTATTTACTGTTGTTTGACATGGTGGAAAAAAGAAATCCGCTCCTATTCCTTTCCCTTTATAAGTGTTAGAAATAATAATCAATCCCTTTCAATCCTTACTATCATGACGTATCACAGTTAAATCTTATAAGTCTAACTCACTCCTTTCATATCAAATTACGTAGTTAACTTTAATCATAAATTTTGTTCTATCTCCTTCCATAGTATAGTATTGACCATTAGTTGTTGGGAATATGTCCAGGTGGAAATGTCCTAAGTTCGTCTCTCTGTTTCTCAAGGCAAATGGATAGAACACTAAATGCATAAACTTCGTATCTATCTATCTTTGACATTAATACATAATAATAATAAGATGAATTGATAATACAAAATAATATACAGTACAAAAATTGAAATACAATAATATACAAACGTTGAAAAAATAATATACAGTACAAGCTCGATTTAACGGACTAATTCAGCCGTGCATAGTTCAGTTAGCAAAATGGCTAGAAAACAAAACACATAAACTTCCTATTGATCTAGCTGTATCCTGGTTATCACACTTATCGATCCTATGTCTTATCTATCTCTGTCTTATCTATCTTTGTTCTTTGATCTATGTCCTATCTATCACTCACGCAGACGTCCTAAACTGATCTATGTCCTAACTATCACTCACGCAGACGTCCTAAACTGATCTATGTCCTATCTATCACTCACGCAGACGTCCTAAACTGATCTATGTCCTATCTATCACTCACGCAGACGTCCTAAACTGATCTATGTCCTATCTATCACTCACGCAGACGTCCTAAACTGATCTATGTCCTATCTATCACTCACGCAGACGTCCTCAACTGATCTATGTCCTATCTATCACTCACGCAGACGTCCTAAACTGATCTATGTCCTATCTATCACTCACGCAGACGTCCTAAACTGATCTATGTCCTATCTATCACTCACACAGACGTCCTAAACTGATCTATGTCCTATCTATCACTCACGCAGACGTCCTAAACTATCTCGAAACTGCCCTAAACTCATCTTTGTGTTCGTCAAGGTAAAAAGGATAGAGAACTAGATACAGAAACTTCATATATATCTATTCTATTTCCTGGTTATTCTATGTCCTATCTATCTTTGTCCTATCTCTGGCCTGGTTATCTATGTCCTATCTATCTTTTTCTTTAATGTTCAAAGGGGAAAAGGTCCACAGGGGAAACTATCAGGGGAAAAATGTAATCTTTATCCCATCTCTGGCCTGGTTAATACTCACGTCCTAGATAAACTAGATAAAAAGTAGATAATACACTAAATAAACTTCCTATCTCTCTATCTCTGGTCTGTTATCCTATGTCCTATCTATCTTTATCCCATCTCTGGCCTGGTTAATACTCACGTCCTCGTTTCTGAAGCCGAGGATGTGGTGGTAGTGGCCCGGGTAGCCCACGAAGCGGCCCTTGAAGAACGCGATGTAGAAGATGGACGAGTAGAAGTTGACGAACTGGAACACGAACACTTTGAAGGTCAGGTTGTCCTCGAAGTCCGTCTGCGTGCGGTGCATCTCTGGCGGCAAAAAATTGAAAGAAAAAAAAAGTTAGTTAATTAACCCCTTGAGGCCCAGAACGTAATTACCTCCGCCAACGAAGTTGGAGGGGTTATGTTTTCACCCCGATCTGTCTGTCTGTCTGTCTGTCTGTCTGTCTGTTAGTGTACAGGATTTCTCGAAAAGTTACGAATAGATTTGGACCAAACTCGGTATACCAAGTCTATTTGGTATAAGGAAGGACTGATTTAATTTTGGATGAAATATATTGACAAATGTTGCCATGGCAACCAATTGATGAAATATTCGGCCGGAGGTATGCGCTCATACTGAGTGCATATATATATATATATTTTTTTTTTTATATATATTTATCTATTTTTTACTTTTTTTTTTACTTTTTTATATTCGGGCGGAGGTATGCGCTCTACTGCGTGCCCCCCCCCCCCCCCAGTTTCCATTGTTATTTGGCCACCATTAGATGATTTATAATGACTATAAGCAATATTTTATAGCTATGACCTGTTTAGTATCCTTATCCACTAACTAATTTGGTATATTCAGTTATTTTTCGTAATTTTATGGCTGACAACAGACGTTTTTATATAGCCAAGGAAAGATCTGGTCGTGAAGGGGTTAAAGTAGAAGTTAGTTAGGTAGTGCTAGAAAAAATAGGTTGTTTGAATTGGTGGAAAAAAAGAAACTCGCTCCAATTTCTTTCCCTTCAATAAAAAAATTAAAAAATAAAAATATATACTTATATAAACAAATAAACAAAATAAAAAACAGTTGAAAAAGAAGATTGTTTGACTTGGTGGAATGGAGAAATTCGCTCATATTCCTTTCCTTATGCATCTCTGGGCGGCGGGACGTAAGATGTAAAATTTTTAAATTCACATGTAGTTAGTTTGTTACCTATCTATCTATCATGAACTTTGTGGCGAGATGTTGATTTTGATTTTGATGCTGAGACGATATTTTTCCACCACATCATTATTTCATTCATTATATTTATCACTCTTACATCATTATTATTTCTACTACCAGAAGTTATCCGTAATAAGTATGATGCTTAGAAAGATAATCGGAATGGCTTTGTACACATAACACCGTATTTATGATCTCTCTCTCTCTCTCTCTCTCTCTCTCTCTCTCTCTCTCTCTCTCTCTCTCTCTCTCTCTCTCTCTCTCTCTCTCTCTCTCTCTCTCTCTCTCTCTCTCTCTCTCTCTCTCTCTCTGAGTTTGATTGAAATTGGGACATAAATGGTGGAGCCTTAGCTGTACGGACTTACAGACAGACAGACAAATAGACGGACATTCGGTGCATTATAGTAAGATGATCGTACCACCACCACCACCACCACCACCACCACCACCACCCTCACCACCACCATCACCATCACCACCACCATCACCATCATCATCACCACCACCACCACCACCACCACCACCATCACCACCACCATCATCACACCACCACCACCACCACCGCCACCACCACCCCCACCCCCACCACCACCACCACCACCACCACCACCACCACCATCATCACCCACCACCACCACCACCACCACCACCACCACCACACCACTGCCAACACCACCACCACCCATCACCACTGCCAACACCACCACCACCACCACCACCACCACCCAGGAACTCACCCCACGTGGTGAGTCTAAAGGCGAGCTTCTCATACAGTCTGCCCATACACATGATGATGATAAAGTTGACCACGGCACCGGACAACGAGGAGATGGCCTGAGCCTGATAGGGGAGAGAGGGAGAGAGAGAAGCAATAAGTGAGACGACAGTTTATATAGTTTGGGCAGGAAAAAAATTAAGAAAGAAGGGATGGAAAATAAAGAAAGGAGAAGTAACAAGTACAGAGACAGTTCAGTTTTGGCAATAGAAAGTTGGATGAGAGAAAAAAAACTATAGTTATGATCAAGAAAAGTTGTGTATGTATAATGTGTTCATCACGTCAAACAAAAACTAGAAAAAGTGGGACATTTCAGTTGCAGGAAGAAAGTAAATAAAGGATGAGAAATAAGATACAGTGATAAATATACAATACAAATATAATATAAGGAATCAATGCATCAATAGACAGGGAGACAGGGCGACAGAGATGCAACGAATGAGACAGTTAAGTCGCAGGAAGAAAAAAAAGGTAGGTGAGAAGAAAAAAATGATGCAATTACGTTTTGGCAGAATAAAAGGGTGGGTGAGAAGAACAATGGGCAGGATAAGAAACAAATATATAATTCCATTTCAGTCAGAAAATAATGGGCAGGATGAGAAGAAATATGGGCAGTGTAAAAAAAAGATACAATTCAAATTCAGACAGAAAAAAGGGAAAAATAAGAAGAAAAATGGGCAGTATAAGAATCAACTGGGCAGAATAAGGAAAAATGATACAATTCAGTTTTGGCAGAAAAAAAGGGGTTGAGGTTAGTGGTAGGGGCGTTACCCACCTGTGAGCGAAGAGTATCGTTGCGAAAGAGAGGAATGGAGACCAGGACTCGATAGATGATGACTGCCACGATGAAGATGATCACCAAACTCATCTATAAAGGAGAGATTGAAAGGATTTTGTATGGAAGGTATTAAATAATTAGTGGCATGGAAACACACACACAAACACACACACACACACACACACACACACACACACACGCACGCACGCACGCACGCACGCACGCACGCAGGCACGCACGCACGCACGCACGTACGCACGCACGCACGCACGCACGCACGCACGCACGCACGCACGCACGCACGCACACACAAACTAAGGAAGGCTCTTCGAAAATAGTTTATAACTTTCTCTGTGGAAATATCTCACGATGTCATATTTCTCTATCTCTCTCTCCCACTGACTGACTGACTGACTGACTGACTGAATGAATGACTGACTGACACATACACACTCTCTCTCTCTCTTTCTCTCTCTGTCTCTCTCTCTCGCTCAGTTAATCACTTATTCACTCACTCACTCACTCACCCACTCTCTCTTTCTCTCTCTCTCTCTCTCTCTCTCTCTCTCTCTCTCTCTCTCTCTCTCTCTCTCTCTCTCTCTCTCTCTCTCTCTCTCTCTCTCTCTCTCTCTCTCTCTCTCTCTCTCTCTCTCTCTCTCACCATGATAAAGATAAGCCCCACTCCCGCCATAATCCTCTTGGTCCTGATAGACTTGGGAAAGGAGGGCTCGCGCACCCCCGTGATAGGGTTCCGCTCCCTGCACGGTGCCTTGGCGGCGAACTCAGGACGCGGCCGCTCCTCCTCCTCCTGGAAGTCAAGGCAGTCCCAGTGATGAGCCAGGGAGGCGCTCTTACGCTTCCAGTACTCCAGGAAGGATACGGCTGGAAGGAAAAAAAGATATTATTGGGGTGTGAAGGATGGGTCAAGGGGAAAAATGTTAACAAGTAAATAAATAAGGATAAGGCTAAATAATAAATCCCACCGCTGCCACCATTTTTACAGGAACCCTAAAATGTTTCCAGTACTCGAGGAAAGACACGGCGGAAGGAGGAGACATTAGAGGAGTGAATAATGGTTTATGGGGAAAAAATAATGCTAAAAAGTAAATAAGTAAGAAAAGACTATAAACTTGATATCTCTGTCTGTTGTCTATCTCTCTCTTATGCTTCTAGTACTCGAGGAAAGACACAGTTGAAGGACAGAGAGGGGAGGAGAGACATTAGGGTGTGAAAAATGGGTCTGGGGAAAAAAGGCTGAACAGTTAGTGATAAAAACAGTGAACTTGATATCTCTGTCTGTCTGTCTGTCTGTCTGTCTCTTATGTTTCCAATACTCGAGGAAACACAAGGCTGGGGGAAGAAGGACATTAAGGAAGAGACATTAGGGAGGTGAAGGAGGAGGCAAGGGGAAAAAAATGTAATGCTAAATAGTTAACAAATAAGTTTCTCTCTTATGGTTCTATTCAATATTGTCTCTCTTCTATGCTTATTTTGTCTCTCTTTTACATTGATCTCTCTTTTATGCTTCTAGTACAAGAGGAAGACAGTGCTGAGGGAAAAAGACATTAGGGGGTCGAGGGGAAAAAATAATGCTAAAAAGTCAATATATTAGAAAAAAAGTAAATTTGATATCTCTCTCTCTCTCTCTCTCTCTCTCTCTCTCTCTCTCTCTCTCTCTCTCTCTCTCTCTCTCTCTCTTTTATGTTTTTAGTACTTGATGAAAGACACGGCTGATAGAAGAGATAGTGTGGTGATGGATGGGCCAAGGGGAAAACTATTGCTAAAAAGTAAATATATGTGAAAAAACAGTAAACTTGATCTCTCTCTCTCTCTCTCTCTCTCTCTCTCTCTCTCTCTCTCTCTCTCTCTCTCTCTCTCTCTCTCTCTCTCTCTCTCTCTCTCTCTCTCTCTCTTATGCTTCCAATACTCGAGAAAAGACAAGGCTGAGGGAAAATAGACATTAGGGGGAGTTAAAAATTGGTCAAGGGTAAAAATGCTAAAAAAAAGTAAATAAATATGATTAAGGATACATAATGAATCCCACCGCTGCCACCAATTTTAGAGGAACTACCACATGTAGGTCTCACGGCTTCTTGTTGTTTCCTTATTTTTTTTCTTATGTTCTTATGTTATGTAAGGAACAACAGTAAACTTGATATCTCTGTCTGTCTGTCTGTCTGTCTCTCTCTCTCTTATGCTTCTAATACTAGAAGGAAAAGAAGGGTGAGGGAAAATATATATTAGGTTTCTCTTACGTCTGTCTCTCGTACTATGGGTAAAACAAGTATCGGTGCACTATATGCGTGTAACATTCTGACACTACGGAACGAAGAAAACGAAAACCCTCCCATATCATCAGTATTTGACCGAATGTTTACAGTATTCATCGGACCCCTAGGCACCGATACTTGTTTTACCCATAGTACGTCCAAAACATCAATAAAAAACATGCAATTCAAAGCAGAAATAAGAAAAAACACAAAGAAAACATGTACTCCTAGACGAAGCAATAAAATTCACCCCATTTCACACACCACAGAGACAAACAAACACACAAAACTCACCCCACAAGGAAACAAAAATAAAATAAAAAAGCCCGGGATGCTAAAAAAAACCCAAAGCAATGAAAATTCACCCATTTCACACACCACAGAGACAAACAAACACTATACTCACCCCAAAAGGAGACAAAAATAGAGTAGAACACCGTGCCGGGATGATCAAACAGATAGGATATTCTGGTATTGAAGCAGATATCGTTAAGGTCCCAGAAAACACACCCCAGCCTCTCATTACACAGCGGACACATGATAAATAGCCCCCTGGATTCGCAGATCTCGTTCGCTGGAGTGTTTTGGTTGATAGTGAAGACGCCGTACATGAATACCATCAGTCCCACCACGGCAGCCGGGAGAAGCCAGCCTGTGTACATGCCTGGAAGAGATAAGGGAATGTTATAATTAGGTTACGAGATAAGGGAATGCTATAGGAAGGTTAGGAGGTGAAGCGATAATAATAGAGTAGTTTGAAGTAGTGTTTGAAAAGCAATAGGTATGAGCAAAGCCAGTTGCTAGCCTGTATACATGCCTGGAAGAGATAAGGGAAGGTTATAGTGAGGTTAGGATATAAAGGAATAGAGAAGGGAAGGTTAGTAATGTAGTAGATAGGTAGTAGAGTAGAGTAGGTAGTAGGGAAGGTAGTAAGGTTAGGAGGTAAAGGAATAAGGATCGAGTGGGAAGAAGTAGAGGTTAAGGTGAAGGTAGATATAAATGTCATAGCAAGGTTAAGAGGATAAAGGGAAAGAGATGAGGAAGAAAGAGATGTTGTGAAGTGAATAAAAAAAAATATGTGGTGAGAAAAATAAACTTGTTGAATAGATAAGGGAATGTTATAGTGAGGTTAAGAAGGTAGATAAATGATAATCCAGTGGGTTGAAGTAGTGTTTGAGGTGACGGGGGAGACAATAGATAAATGAATAAATGAAATAGTGAGAAATAAGAAAACAAATACAAACGAAATATAAAAAAATAAGTAGGCCTACAATAAAATAAAATAATAAACGAAATGAATGTAGAATAAGATAGAATAAAATATAATACAATCCAAGTCTTCACACCAACATCCAAATGAATCAATCGTCCTGAATAAATAAAATAGTAAATGCCAATGGTCTATTTTTACCTTTTACGTCTTGACTTTATAGGCAGATAGCGTGCTCTCTATATATATTGTTTCCTGGCCAGTCTCTTATGATGAGAAAAAACAACCTTTTAGTTACGTGTTACTTATTATGTTTGAATAAGAAAGACGAAAAATAATCCAATTCCTAACAAATAGAAATGAAAAACTAAACATTCCTTAATTAAAAAAAATAACTTCCCTCTCCCTTAAAATAATAAAAATCACACAACCAAAAGTTCCTTAAAATAATAATAATAATAATAAAATAAAAGTTTCTATAACTCACCCAGCCAGGCGAAGTAAATCCCGATCTTCTCTCCAAAGTACTCCCTGATGTGGTCGAGGGGCTGATACTTGTACCACTTGCCCCACCTGGCCCAGTAGTGGTAGAGGACCTGGCGCGGGGTGAGCTGCGAGGGGTCCTTGATTGCACTGGCGGGAGGCTCGTGGGGGCCCTGTAGTGTTGGGGGATTGCAATGGGAAGGTGTGAGACTTATCTTACGGTGGTGGAAAAGAGTAAGGAAGGGGAGAGGAGAGGAGAGGAGAGGAGAGGAACATAGAGAAGTGAGAGAAAGGGGAGGAAAGAAAAGAGAAAGGGAAGGAGAGGAGAGGAGAGGAGAGGAGAGAGGATAAGAGAGGAGAGGAGAGAAAAGGAGAGGATAAGAGAGAGAAAAGATGAGGAAGAGTAGAATTAGAAGAGTAGCATTATCTTACGGTGGCGGGAAAAAAAGGAAGGGGAGGAGAGGAGAGGAGAGGAGAGGAGAGGAAAGGAGAAGGAAAGGAGAAGGAATAAAGAAGAAGGAAGGAGAGGCAAGGGGAGGATATAGGTAGGGTAGGAAAGGAGAGAAGAGGAAAAAAGGAGGAATAGTGAGAGAAAAAAATGAAGTTGATGTGAAGAAAGTTGTGGCAAATAACATGAAAAAAATGAATAATGAAATGAATAAGAAGACAAATAGGTAAGGTGGAGATAAGAATAAAAAAACTAAGGAGAGAAGAGAAAAAGGGGAACCAGTGAGAAGAAAATGTTTTATCTTACGGATTAGGAAAATAAGAAGAAATTAGGGAGAAGAGGAGAGAAGAAGTGAAGAAAAATGAGGATTAATGAGTGATAAAAAGAAAAAAGGGTGTGGAGAAAGGAATAAGAGAGGAGAGGAGAGGAGAGGAGAGGGAGGATCAGTGAGAGAAAGGGGAGGAAAGGAAATAGAAAGGAGAGGAGAAGAGAGGGAAAGAGAGGACTAGTGCGAGAAATTATTAGGAAGATGATAAAAAGAAACTTAATCTCATGGAGGAGGATAATAATAAAAAGAGGAGAAGAGAGGAAAAAGTACTACTACTACTACTACTTCTTCCACTACTACTACTACTACTACTACTACTACTACTACTACTACTACTACCACTACTACTACCACTACTACTACCACTACTACTACTACTACTACTACTATATACTACTACTACTACTACTACTTCTTCCACTACTACTACTACTACTACTACTTTTTTCCTTTTTTCTTATGATCTTAGCAAAATAGTTCAATATAGACGAGAATATGGATGAATATCAATCTCTGTCTGTCTGTCTGTCTGTCTGTCTGTCTGTCTGTCTGTCTATCTGTCTCTCTCTGTCTGTCTGTCTGTCTGTCTGTCTGTCTGCCTCTGTCTGTCTGTCTCTCATTGTCTGTCTATCTGTCTGTCTCTGTCTCTATCTTTCTCTCTCTCTGTCTGTCTGTCTGTCTGTCTGTCTGTCTGTCTGTCTCTCATTGTCTTTCTGTCTGTCTCTCATTGTCTTTCTGTCTGTCTGTCTGTCTGTCTGTCTGTCTGTCTGTCTGTCATTGTCTGTCTATCTGTCTGTCTGTCTCTATCTTTCTCTCTCTTTCTCTCTCTGTCTGTCTGTCTATCTGTCTGTCTCTGTCTCTATCTCTCTCTCTCTCTCTTTCTCTCTCTCTCTGTCTGTCTCTGTCTGTCTCTCTCTGTCTGTCTCTCATTGTCTTTATGTCTGTCTGTCTGTCTCTCTCTCTCTCTCTCTCTCTCTCTCTCTCTCTCTCTCTCTCTCTCTCTCTCTCTCTCTCTCTCTCTCTCTCTCTCTCTCCTCTCTCTCTCTCTTACGTCATGGAGAGGGAAGGAAGCGGTGTAGACTCCCTCCTCCACCAGTCTCTCTATCCCTATCTCTCCTTTCTTCAGCTTGCCAAACGCCGCGGTGGACAGGATCTCGTAGACAATCCTCGAACGCTGGGTGTCGGTGAAATACTTCTCTGGGTTGTAGCTGCCAAGGAACCTGAAGAGGGGAAAACCATGGGTATGTGTTAAAAAGGAAAAGTTAAAACCATACGTCAAGATTTTAGGAGGGGGAAACTATGTGTCTAGGTTTTAAGAGGGAAAAAACCACTCGTCTAGGTTTTAAGGGGGGGAAAAAACAGGCGTCTGGGTTTTAAGACTGGAAAAAACACGCGTCTGGGTTTTAAGACTGGAAAAAACACGCGTCTGTGTTTTAAGACTGGAAAAAACACGCGTCTGGGTTTTAAGACTGGAAAAAACACGCGTCTGTGTTTTAAGACTGGAAAAAACACGCGTCTGGGTTTTAAGACTGGAAAAAACAGGCGTCTGGGCTTTATGAGTGGAAAAAACAGGCGTCTGGGTTTTAAGACTGGAAAAAACAGGCGTCTGGGTTTTATGACGAAAAAACCGGCGTCTGGGTTTTAAGACTGGAAAAAACAGGCGTCTGGGTTTTAAGACTGGAAAAAACAGGCGTCTGGGTTTTAAGACTGGAAAAAACAGGCGTCTGGGTTTTAAGACTGGAAAAAAAACGCGTCTGGGTTTTAAGACTGGAAAAAACAGGCGTCTGGGTTTTAAGAGTGGAAAAAACAGGCGTCTGGGTTTTAAGACTGGAAAAAACAGGCGTCTGGGTTTTAAGACTGGAAAAAACAGGCGTCTGGGTTTTAAGAGTGGAAAAAACAAACGTCTGGGTTTTAAGAGTGGGAAAAAACAGGCGTCTGGGTTTTAAGAGTGGAAAAACAGGCGTCTGGGTTTTAAGAGGGAAAAAACGCGTCTGGGTTTTAAGAGGGGGAAAAAACGCGTCAAGGTATTAAGAGGGGAAAAACCCGCGTCTGGGTTTTAAGACTGGAAAAAAAACAGGCGTCTGGGTTTTAAGACTGGAAAAAACAGGCGTCTGGGTTTTAAGTGGAAAAAACAGGCGTCTGGGTTTTAAGACTGGAAAAAACAGGCGTCTGGGTTTTAAGAGGAGAAAAAACACGCGTCTGGGTTTTAAGAGGGGAAAAACAGGCGTCTGGGTTTTAAGAGGGAAAAACAGGCGTCTGGGTTTTAAGAGGGGAAAAAACACGCGTCTGGGTTTTAAGAGGGAAAAAACACGCGTCTGGGTTTTAAGAGTGGAAAAACAGGCGTCTGGGTTTTAAGAGGGGAAAAAACGCGTCTGGGTTTTAAGAGGGTGAAAAAACGCGTCAAGGTATTAAGAGGGGAAAAACACGCGTCTGGGTTTTAAGACTGGAAAAAACAGGCGTCTCGGTTTTAAGTGGAAAAAACAGGCGTCTGGGTTTTAAGACTGGAAAAAACAGGCGTCTGGGTTTTAAGAGGGGAAAAAACAGGCGTCTGGGTTTTAAGAGGGGAAAAAACACGCGTCTGGTTTTTAAGAGGGAAAAACAGGCGTCTGGGTTTTAAGAGGGGAAAAAACAGGCGTCTGGGTTTTAAGAGGAAAAAAAAACGCGTCTGGGTTTTAAGAGGGGAAATAACACGAGTCAAGGTTTTAAGAGGGGAAAACCATGTGTCTAGGTGTTAAGAGGAGAAAAATAACACACTCTAGAGACAAAGTTCAGGGTTTTGGTGATGTTAAGAGAGTTTGTAAGGGAGAATACGTGATAAAAAAAGGGACATTGGAGGAAAAATATAATATGAGGATGCGTAAATAATTATAATGTTAAAAAATGTTAAGAGATAAATAAATACACACTAAGCACAACGTTCAGGGTTTTGGTGATGTTAATTAAAAGAGTTGATAAGAAAATAAACGTCACTAAAAAGGGAATATATAACAATTAATTGAATCTTTTGGATAGGAAATATAATATGAGGGTGAAAAATGGATGTAAAATAGAGTTAAGAGGGGAAATAATACACACTTAGAGACGAAGTTCAGGATTCTGGTAAGGTTAAGAGAGTTTATAGGAAGGACGTGTATTATAAAGGGCATATCACGAATTATTTAATCTTTTGGATGGAAAAATATATATGAGGGTGAAGAAATGGATGTACTTCAGCAACATAGCTTGTTATTACCCAATGATATTGATCTCAGTTTTTTTTTCGTCAGTTACTGGTGGTTGTTAGTTCATTTTCTTATTACTAGGATCACCAAATTTACTCTTAAGTCTTTCAATCTTAGTCTGTCAGTCAGAAAATATGATAATTATGAGTTTTAGGATAGGCTATTAAGATCATATTAAGACAATTTACACGTGCACCAACAGCGATTTAACGATACAAATTACCACCAGCGATTAAACCAACGATTTAACGATACAACTTGCCATAATGAACCCAAGCAGCAGTGAGTGGGGCTCGAAGTAAGGTACAATACACGTGTGCCAAGCCTCTACCACTGAGCCCAACATGACAAACCTGCTGACTGGTACAAAACATGTCTTAAAAGTCATGTTTCATTCAGGCAATGTTTTCTTTTGTGTATAATAATGCCGTGATGCGTCAAGGGAAAGGTTATGAATGTCTGGGAGATAAATAGAGTATTGTGTGTCTCGTCTCGTCTCTTGTCACTCTGTAAGTCAAAATAATGAGGCTTCTTAAGGCTTTGTGAGTCAGAAAACAGAAGAAACAGATGACAAAGAGAAATCTGGATCTGTAAAAACACTGGAATATGCTGATGGACTTCTTTCTCCTGACTGCATTTCGCGTTTCTTAATAATAATAATGATAATAATAGTCATAATATTAGCTTTATTACGGTTTGCAGCGTTCAGGTGGAAATATATAAATACAAAAATGATAAAACAGGTATAATACAAAAAAATTGAGACAGGAATAATATCCCCTTGTTATTCTGCACACACACACACACACACACACACACACACACACACACACACACACACACACACACACACACACACACACACACACACACACACACACACACACACAGAGTACTCCGTAGTGTAGTGGTAGCACGCTCGGTTCACAAACTAGAAGTCCCGGGTTCGATCCCCGAGCGGAGCGGAGACAGATGGGCGGTCTCCTTAAAACCCGAGCCCCTATCCACCCAGCAGTGAATGGGTACCGGGTGTCAGCCGGGGTTTGTGACCCACCTCCCGGGGTGGTGGCTTCCCCCAACACTAAGCACTAAGGATGAATGATAAAATGTAGCTATGGAGACGGGGCCATTCGAGTGTAGGCCCTGTAAAAAAATACAGATGAATACATACATACACACACACACACACACACACATACACACATACCCCCGTCTCCCCTTATTCCAACAGACAGCCAGACAGACAGACATTGGGGCGCCGTCACAGCTTGAGGCGCCAACTAGCCACTTGCCCCCAACCCCCCCCCATCCCCCTCCTGCCCCCCTTCCCTACTCCTCCCCCATGAACAACCCGGAACTTTGCGCTTAAACTCACCCCTCCCCAAATATTAATAAATAAAAAACATTAAGTTAACATTAAGTCCCTCTATATGGAAGGGAAGGAAGAACGAATACAGTAAAGTAAAGGGGAGTTGTCGAAGGGAGGGGAAGGGAGTAAAGGGAGTAAGAGGGTTTGTCCATGGAAGGGGATGGGGTAAAGAGGAGTAAAGGGCGTTTGTCCAGGGAAGGGAAGGGGGGAAAAGGAAGGGGTGCTGTCTAGAGATCAGAGGGAGGGGGCTTGTCTATAGGGGTGGGAAGGGGGATAAAGGGGGGGAAGGGGGATATAGGGGAGGGAAGGTAGGGGGTTGTCTAGAGATCAGAGGGAGGGGCTTGTCTATAGGGGAGGGAAGGGGGATAAAGGGGGGGAGGGAAGGGGGATATAGGGGAGGGCAGGGAAGGTAGGGGGTTGTCTAGAGCTGCAGTAGTAGAACCAGCAAGGAAATGACCTGGTCTAGTCTGAATATATAGAGTCAAGTTTATTTATATGTCTGCGTCCATTTTTTTCTCCCTTCCAGTTGCTTGCTCTCTACAGGGGCCTTATCCGCCCATGTATGGAGTATGTCTCCCCTGTCTGTGAAACTGTCTGTCTATCTGTCGTTTCCTGTCTGAGAAACTGTCTGTATATCTGTCGTTTCCTGTCTGAGAAACTGTCTGTCTATCTGTCGTTTCCTGTCTGATAAACTGTCTGTATATCTGTCGTTTTCTGTCTGAGAAACTTTTGGTATATCTATCGTTTCCTGTCTGAGAAACTTTTGGTATATCTATCGTTTCCTGTCTGAGAAACTTTTGGTATATCTATCGTTTCCTGTCTGAGAAACTTTTGGTATATCTATCGTTTCCTGTCTGAAGAAACTTTTGGTATATCTGTCGTTTTCTGTCTGATAAACTGTCTGTCTATCTGTCGTTCCTTGCTTGGTCCACACGGTAACTTTTTCCCTCCTAACACTTTTCTGCATGCATCCTCTTTCCTTCCGTCCGCCTGACTCGTGGAGGAAATTCGTATACTGAAAACTGTACGTGAACAAAACATATATTCTATCGGTGGTGGTGTTCCTGCCGCGACAAAACCATTTCAGAAGTTGCATTGAAGGGAAACAAATAATTCTGATCTTGACATCACACCCGCCATTCCCGAAGCAAAAAACATCCAATTTGCATAGAGAGTGTTCCCGTATTTTTATTTGTTTACATTAAATTTCTCTTTGCGCCGTGTCAAGCCATCCCTAGCGGCCTCTTATTCTTCCAGCTTATTATATTTTTTCACTGTTAGGCCTAAAATACATGACACGTGAATTTATATATAAGTGAAATATGCCTCAACGCTACATAGGCAGATGTTATACAATGCAAGGGATTCTTGTCTTGTCTGAAAGAGGCGTTAACGAGTTCTTAAGTGATTCATAACGTCTGCTTTGTCTTCTTGCATTACTTCTTTTCTGATGGATAAATAATTTATAGTTTAATACTCTAAATTAATGACTATCTGAGAGAGAGAGAGAGAGAGAGAGGAGAGAGAGAGAGAGAGAGAGAGAGAGAGCCAGCCAGCCAGCCAGCCAGCCAGCCAGCGAGCGAGCGAGCGAGCGAGCGAGCGAGAGAGAGAGAGAGAGAGAGAGAGACTAAATAAATTCCTTCATAATTTCCTCATAATTTTTTGTTTACATTTTTTGGCTTCCTTCATCATTCTTAGCATCACATTTACAACCCAGTCAAAATGATCGTATTCTTTTGTGTAATGAATAGTTTGACATGAGATTCAGCGGCATCACGTAAAGATAATACCACAGTAACTTATGATAACTTCATAATAACTTCTGCAATACTTCAAGAATAAGAGTATCAAGACATCTTCTAAACGAAATGATCCCAATTACTTTAACAAATATCTTGTCTTGGATGAATATCAATCTCTTTCTCTCTTTATCTCTGTCTGTCTGTCTGTCTCTCTCTCTTTCTCTCTGTCTGTCTGTCTGTCTGTCTGTCTCTCTCTCTGTCTGTCTGTCCAATCCAATTCTGTCTTCTCATCCAAGAAAAATAAATGTCTGCTTTATAGGGACTGGCAGCTAGCAGGTTTTTTGTTATTTCTTGTATATTCCCTTATTCTTTTCCTACTACCCTATTTTCACCTCTCCCTCCTCCTCATTCTCTTCCTGCTCGTTCCCTGATCATCACCAACGTGTTTCTATCCCTCTCTTTGTATGCGTCACTACTCGTCCTTAATTAACCCTTTGAGACCCAGAACGTGATTTTCATTGTAATATAACCATCATTCGACGATTTTAATGAACCTAAGCAAAATTTTATAGATTGGACTTGATTAGTATCCTTGTCCACTTGCTTATTTGGTATATTAAGTAATTTTGTCGTAATTTTATGGCTAACAACAGACGATTTCATATAGCAAAGGAAAGATCTCAGGGAGTTAAAGGGTTAAAACATACATATGCCAGTTACTTGATACAAAAAAAGGCGGGACGTATTGACACACTGTATAGTTAATTCAACGGATTCTACTGCTAGTGTGTCATACTACATACTGTGTAGTAGTAGTAGTAGAAGTAGTACTTAAATCGTTATTACTCGTTAGTAGTAGTAGTAGTAGTAAATAGGTTTCTCTGCTGCCACCAAATTGTTATCTATATGAGTACAGGAAATGCCAGTTCGAGATGATGTGAGTGAAACAAAAAGGTCAGAGTCAATGGTACTCAAGTCTTAGGTCAGGAATATGGTCTGAGAATCAAGTTTTAGGTCTGGAATATGGTCGGGGAATCAAGTTTTAGGTCAGGAATATGGTCGGGGAATCAAGTTTTAGGTCTGGAATATGGTCGGGGAATCAAGTTTTAGGTCTGGTATATGGTCGGGGAATCAAGTTTTAGGTCTGGAATATGGTCGGGGAATCAAGTTTTAGGTCTGGAATATGGTCGGGGAATCAAGTTTTAGGTCTGGTATATGGTCGGGGAATCAAGTTTTCGGTCTGGAATATGGTCTGAGAATCAAGTTTTAGGTCTGGAATATGGTCGGGGAATCAAGTTTTAGGTCAGGAATATGATCTGAGAATCAAGTTTTAGGTCTGGAATATGGTCGGGGAATCAAGTTTCAGGTCTGGTATATGGTCGGGGAATCAAGTTTTAGGTCAGGAATATGGTCGGGAATCAAGTTTTAGGTCTGGAATATGGTCGGGGAATCAAGTTTTAGGTCTGGAATATGGTCGGGGAATCAAGTTTTAGGTCTGGAATATGGTCGGGGAATCAAGTTTTAGGTCAGGAATATGGTCGGGGAATCAAGTTTTAGGTCTGGTATATGGTCGGGGAATCAAGTTTTAGGTCTGGAATATGATCGGGGAATCAAGTTTTAGGTCTGGAAAATGGTCGGGGAATCAAGTTTTAGGTCTGGAAAATGGTCTGAGAATCAAGTTTTAGGTCTGGAATATGATCGGGGAATCAAGTTTTAGGTCTGGAATATGGTCGGGGAATAAAGTTTTAGGTCTGGTGGTCGGGGAATCAAGTTTTAGGTCTGGAATATGGTCTGAGAATCAAGTTTTAGGTCTGGAATATGGTCGGGGAATCAAGTTTTAGGTCTGGAATATGGTCGGGGAATCAAGTTTTAGGTCTGGAAAATGGTCTGAGAATCAAGTTTTAGGTCTGGAATATGGTCGGGGAATCAAGTTTTAGGTCTGGAAAATGGTCTGAGAATCAAGTTTTAGGTCTGGAATATGGTCGGGGAATCAAGTTTTAGGTCTGGAATATGGTCGGGGAATCAAGTTTTAGGTCTGGAATATGGTCGGGGAATCAAGTTTTAGGTCAAGGATGAGGAACACGACAACGTTACAAAGACACACACAAACATATACACTATAACACTTCTATACACTATAACACTTCTATACACTATAACACTTCTTCTATACACTATAACACTTATATACACTATAACACTTCTTCTATACACTATAACACTTTATCTATACACTATAACACTTCTTCTATACACTATAACACTTCTTCTATACACTATAACACTTTATCTATACACTATAACACTTCTATACACTATAACACTTTATCTATACACTATAACACTTCTTCTATACACTCTAACACTTCTATACACTATAACACTTCTTCTATACACTATAACACTTTATCTATACACTATAACACTTCTATACACTATAACACTTCTTCTATACACTATAATATACACTATAACATTTCTTCTCTATTCCCGCTAACATCAATCTCTCTATTCCCGCTAATACATATACAAAAACTTATTCCATTACATCGATAACCTAAATAAACATATGATGCAGGTTTGCTATACAGAAAATAAAAATCATGTATTAGGGCCAGTTATTACATCATGCAGGATCAGTGCATTTTTTAACATCATAACTGGGCGACCAAAATGTCTACCAGTGATGAAAAACTGTCGCCCAGTAAGAACAATTTTAAGCTACTGAGCGACAAGATATTTGTTCATAAAATCCTTCCTGGATACAATGGTTCATCATGTCTGTGTGTGTTAGATCCAGAAATGCATTCTTATTACTGCATATGCTCTTTATTTACACACAACATATAAAAGGGTTCAGTTGATGTATCCAAAAAACTATATTTTAACAGGTAGGCCCTTCACCTTTCTGGATATCCAAAGAATGTCACCCAGTAAGATTTGTTTAAAAAATCCACTGTGCAGGACCCATTAACAAGAATACAGTACAGCCTTAGCTTTAAGAGTGTATAAGACGCATTTATATTTACATCACAAGGGACTGGTCAAGGACAAACAAAAAGAGGTAACACAAAGCCCGCCTAGTTGCCAGTCCCAATAAAGAAGACAGTAAGAGAATATAGAAAGGGAGGGGTGGGCCTATTTAGTTCGGGAGGTGTCTTGTCACTCCTCTCTTGAAGAAATGTAAATCATAGGAAGGTGGAAAAATAGAAACAGGAAGAAAGGTCCAGAGTTTACCAGTGAAAGTGATGAAAGAGTGAAAATATTGGTTAACTCTTGCATTAGTAGGATGGACACAGAATAGGGATGCTAATGAGAAGGCACGTAATATCAAAGCAGTTACTGTATTATATGTTTCAAGCCGCTGGTTTTTTACTTAGATAGGATAATATTTGGGTAGTAACGATTGTGTGAGGGTGAAAGAGGCTTGAAAAGATGTAGTCGTGTGTGTTAAAAACGAGTAGTCAACCATAGAAAAAGCTAGATGAAGTAGAAACGATAGATATACACAAAGATAGATATAGATAGAACGAAAGATAGATATAGATAGAACGAAAGATAGATATAGATAGAACGAAAGATAGATATAGATAGAATGAAAGATAGATATAGATAGAACGAAAGATAGATATAGATATACACGAAAGATAGATATAGATAGAACGAAAGATAGATATAGATAGAACGAAAGATAGATATAGATAGAACGAAAGATAGATATAGATAGAACGAAAGATAGATATAGATAGAACGAAAGATAGATATAGATAGAACGAAAGATAGATATAGATAGAACGAAAGATAGATATAGATAGAACGAAAGATAGATATAGATAGAATGAAAGATAGATATAGATAGAACGAAAGATAGATATAGATAGAATGAAAGATAGATATAGATAGAATGAAAGATAGATATAGATAGAATGAAAGATAGATATAGATAGAACGAAAGATAGATATAGATAGAACGAAAGATAGATATAGATTGAAACAGAACGTGAGAGATAGAAAAATGTGTGTGAGGATCAGGGAACGAGTAGGAAGAGAATGAGGAGGAGGTAGAGGAGAGAATAGGGAAATAGGAGTAATAAGGGCGAGGAAAGGAAAGAAGAGGAGGTGGGAAACGACGAATAAAGATGAGATAAAGGGGGAAAGGAGAAGGAGTTTACCTTTCTATATATTTGTTTATACGGTTTTTTTTCTTTCTTGTTTTGTATGATGCAAAAAAATGAATCAAGTCTTGTTTTAGAGGAAAGTTGAAGTAAAAGAACATCAACAAAGAAGATTAAATATTTGTTAAGGGGTTAAGAATGTATATTTTTATTCTGTGTGTATCTATTTGTGAAGGAAGGAGGAGAATGAGTTAGCGGAAATGAAATAAAGTACGAAATTGACTAGAATAATAGGAAATCTTTACTAGAATAGATATTATGTTACTGGAATACCTAGAATACTTACTTAGAATAGATATTACATTACTAGAATAATAGGAAGGGGAATAGAGGAAGAGGAAGTAGGAGAGGAGGAGAGAAAAGAGGAGTAAGGAAGTAGGGAGAAGGAAGGAAGAGGAAGAGGATGGAGAGGAAGAGAAAATATCGGAACAGCGGAAGACAGACAGCCAGGTAGACAGACAAACAGACAGACAGACAGACAGACAGACAGGCAGGCAGGCAGGCAGGCAGGCAGGCAGGCAGCCAGACAGAAAGGCAGCCAGACAGACAGACAGACAAACAGCCAGGCAGCCAGACAGCCAGACAGCCAGGTAGCCAGGCAGCCAGACAGACAGGGCTAAGGACACCGGTACTATGGATGGTGAAGATCGCGAGTCCTGTCACCAGCTCACCATTCAGACTCTCAACTAAGACAGTCTACTTATGCATGACCGGACAGACAATTCCCTTGATAGTTAATGCATAAATTTTATGGATTTTTAACGGGAGTAGATTTATTTTTTTGCCTTTTTAAGTTTTCTTCTAAAGTATTTAATTTTTGTTGTCTTTTTTAAGTTTTAAGTTTAAGATGGAAACTTTTCGGGGTGCAAAAAAAAGTCTGATTTCCAACCTTAGCGAGCGATACATTTTTGGGTACTAATCGTAATAGTTAAATTTTTAAGGTGTTTTATCTTTTTTTATTTATCTAGTCTCTGTGTATCATTATTTTTATTTACTTGTTGACTATATATTTTTTGGAAATCAATATTATTAAGATGACGAAAAAAAGTTCTTGCAGTAAAATGGAAACCGTATCGAACTTTTTGAAAAATCTTATTATGAGGAGAAGGAAGAAGATTAGGATTAGGAGGAAGAGGAAGAGGAAGAGGAAGAGGAAGAGGAAGAGGAGGAGGAGGAGGAGGAGGAGGAGGAGGAGGAGGAGGAGGAGGGGGAGGAGGAGGGGGAGGAAGTGTAGGAGGAGGAGTAGGAGGAGGAGAAGGAGGAGGAGAAGGAGGAGGTGGATAGGAGGATTACATAGGATTACATAGGAATAACAGACACCAGGAGACCTATTGGTCCATGACGAGGGTATCTGCTGAAACTACATACTACTAACTATCAACTACTTGTAAGAAAACAGTTGGAAAATGATACCATGTCCCTAAATAAGATAGGAACATGGAAGTTTCGTAGTGCAGAAAGATAGGGTATGAAATATACTAATTACAACTACCACTACCACTACAACTAATCGATCCGGGGGACTAAATATGAATTCGCAGGGCACTATCAATACCCATTTACTTTACAGTGCGCGTCAAGCCTGTTTTTAAATGTAGTTATTGTGCTGGCTTCGACAACATTTGCTGGTAACTTGTTCCATCGATCAACGACTCTCACATTGAAATACTTTTTACGGAGGTCAGTGATGCAACGTTGACCGTTTAGTTTTAAACCATTATTTCTTGTTGTCACTTGAGTTGAAAGCTCGAATAGGTTCTCTTGATTAATGACATCAAAACCTTTTAGGATCTTAAAGGTTTCTATCAAGTCCCCACGGATTCTACGATCCTTTAAGGAAAACATATTAAGTTTCCGCAGTCTCTCTTCATAAGATGAATTTCGCAGAGATGGAATTTGTTTGGTTGCTCTTCTTTGCACTGATTCCAATTGGGCTTGATCTTTTACGAAACAGGGCGACCAGAATTGAACGGCATATTCCAAGTGCGGCCTAACCAAGGACGTGTATAATTGTGTCATTACTTTCGGAGTTTTATGTTCAAAGTTACGTTTAATAAAGCCCAACATCATATTTGCCTTTTTACTGGCAGCTAGGCAATGTGGACTGGTTTTCAGGTCATTACTGATGATGACACCTAAATCCTTTTCCTGCTGTACTTCAGTTAACGATTTATTTTGCATTTGATAGTTATATTTGAGGTTATCGTTGCCTATATGCATTACTTTATATTTATCGGAATTGAATTTTAATAGCCATTTATCACTCCAATCTGATAGTTTGTCGAGATTACGTTGTATGAGTTCGCAGTTTTCTCTAGTATATGCTTTACCGCCTAATTTGGTGTCATCTGCAAATTTCGATATTTTAGATACAAGTCCGCAGTCCAGATCGATGATATATATCAGAAAAAGAGTAGGACCCAAGACCGAGCCCTGAGGCACCCCACTAGTAACATCTAACCAATCAGATGCCTCACCATTTATTACTACCCGTTGTTTACGATTTGAAAGCCAATCGCCAATCCATGAACATAATTGCTCTCCTAAGCCATGTGCCCTTAGCTTGGTCAACAGTCGCTTATGGGGAACTGTATCGAAGGCTTTCTGAAAATCAAGGTATATTACATCCGAGGAATTTAGCGTCCCAGTTGAATAAAATGACATTAAAAAAATCCAGTAGGTTTGTTAAGCAGGATCTCTTACTTCGAAATCCATGCTGGGAGTTTAGTATTGAGTTATTTTCATCGAGAAAAGACACTATTTTATCCGCAATATTTCTCAAATAGTTTAACAATCACGGACGTTAGACTAATTGGGCGATAATTACTTGCGAGGCTCTACTCCTTTCTTGAATATCGGTGTAACATTAGCTAATTTCCACATACTAGGAACATTTTTGTCACTTAGCGATTTATTGAAAATAATCTTTAATGGGAGCGAAAGTTGACTGTGACATTCGCGAAGTAGTCGCGGCGAGATTTCGTCCACCCCCACGGATTTTGCTGGGTCAAGTTTCTGCAAATACTTTGACATTTTGTCTACTGTTATCTCTCCTATTACCAGTCTATTCCTTTCGAGTCCCGCATACATGTTTACTGGTTCTGGTAATGGAGTTTCGTCTTCTTTAATAAATACCGCATTAAAGTATTCATTGAGTACGAACGCCATACTCTTACTATCATTTACCAGGATATTATTATTATCTTTCAGTGGCCCAATACTTGTTTTGACGTTTTTCTTACTTCGAACGTATTGAAAGAACCTTTTCGGGTTTGATTTGGATTCCTTTGCAATTTTTCTTCATACTCGCGCTTTTTAGACTTAATTAGTCCTTTGCAGCGACGTTTTACGTCATTGTATTCTCTAGAATCGCAGTCTGCATTTGATCGTTTGTAAATTTTATACGCTCGGCGCTTTCTGTCAATGATTTGTTGGATCTCATTATTCATCCAACTGGGTCTGTTTATGTTATTCAAACGTTTTCTTACCATGGGAACATGTTTTTCCACCACCGATTGGAGTTTATTTGTGAATACATTACACATGTTTTCGGCGTTATTACCATTTAGTAGGTCAATCCATTCAACTTCGCTTAGTACCCTGCTGATCTTCGTGAAATCTGCTTTATTATAATTTGTTATAAGGAGGAGGAGGAGGAGGAGGAGGAGGAGGAGGAGGAGGAGGAGGAGGAGGAGGAGGAGGAGGAGGAGGAGGAGGAAGGATAGAGGAGGAGGAGGATTACATAGGATTACATAGGAATAACAGACACCAGGAGACCTATTGGTCCATGACGAGGGTATCTGCTGAAACTACATACTACTAACTATCAACTACTTGTAAGAAAACAGTTGGAAAATGATACCATGTCCCTAAATAAGATAGGAACATGGAAGTTTCGTAGTGCAGAAAGATAGGGTATGAAATATACTAATTACAACTACCACTACCACTACAACTAATCGATCCGGGGGACTAAATATGAATTCGCAGGGCACTATCAATACCCATTTACTTTACAGTGCGCGTCAAGCCTGTTTTTAAATGTAGTTATTGTGCTGGCTTCGACAACATTTGCTGGTAACTTGTTCCATCGATCAACGACTCTCACATTGAAATACTTTTTACGGAGGTCAGTGATGCAACGTTGACCGTTTAGTTTTAAACCATTATTTCTTGTTGTCACTTGAGATGAAAGCTCGAATAGGTTCTCTTGATTAATTAATGACATCAAATCCTTTTAGGATCTTAAAGGTTTCTATCAGATCCCCACGGATTCTACGATCGAGGAGGAGGAGGAGGAGGAGGAGGAGGAGGAGGAGGAGGAGGAGGAGGAGGAGGAGGAGGAGGAGGAGGAGGAGGAGGAGGAGGAGGAGGAGGAGGAGGAGCGGAGGAGGAGGAGGAGGAGGAGGAGGAGGAGGAAGGAAAGAGGAGGAGGAGGAAGAGGAGGAAGAGGAAGGAAAGAGGAGGAGGAAGGAAAGAGGAGGAAGAGGAGGAGGAGGAGGAGGAGGAGGAGAGGAGGAGGAGGAGGAGGAGGAGGAGGAGGAGGAGGAGGAGGAAGGATAGAGGAGGAGGAGGAAGAGGAAACACGGTATAGAAAATCATCACCAACACCAAAGGAACTGTCTGTCCCGAACTTATAAGGAAATAAAAAAGTGCTCACTTGCGTTTAAGTTTTCTAGCAGAGGAGACAAAGAAAGGGAGAGAAAGAGAACAGACAGGTTAGTGTTCGGCCCTCTGGTGGCTGACTTCGGAAACCTCGTCTCTGTTTTGTTAAAGGGGAACGCGTTGCCTGTGGGAGTACTGAGCAAGGGTCTGGGAATTATTGAAGAAAAAAAAAGGATGAAAGAGTATATTAATACACTGTTACCAAGTTAAACAGGGAGCGAGAGAGAGAGAGAGAAAGAGAGAAAGAGAGAGAGAGAGAGA
>JACEEZ010011781.1:140000-147500 GCA_016584305.1 Chionoecetes opilio
AAAGAAGGTTGCTATAAGGTTGCTATAAGGTTGCTATAAGGTTGCTATAAAGAAGGTTGCTATAAGGTTGCTATAAGGTTGCTATAAAGGTTGCTATAAGGTTGCTATAAAGAAGGTTGTTTTATAAGGTTGCTATAAAGGTTGCTATAAGGTTGATAATAAAGGTTGCTATAAGGTTGCTATAAAGAAGGTTGTTATAAGGTTGCTATAAAGAAAGGTTGCTATAAAGGTTGTCTATAAGGTTGCTATAAGGTTGCTTATAAAGAAGGTTGTTGCTATAAGGTTGCTATAAGGTTGCTATAAGGTTGCTATAAGGTTGCTATAAGGTTGCTATACTATAAAGAAGGTTGTATAAGGTTGCTATAAGCATAGGTTGCTATAAAGAAGGTTGTTATAAGGTTGCTATAAGGTTGCTATAAGGTTGCTATAAGGTTTGCTATAAAGAAGGTTGTTATAAGGTTGCTATAAGGTTGCTATAAAGGTTGCTTATAAGGTTGCTATAAAGGTTGCTATAAGGTTGCTATAAAGGTTGCTATAAGGTTGCTATAAAGAAGGTGTTGTTATAAGGTTGCTATAAGGTTGCTATAAGGTTTGCTATAAGGTTGCTATATAAGGTTGCTATAAAGAAGGTTGCTATAAAGGTTGCTATAAAGGTAAGGTTGCTATAAGGTTGCTATAAAGGTTGCTATAAAGAAGGTTGTATAAGGTTGCTATAAGGTTGCTATAAGGTTGCTTATAAAGGTTGCTATAGGTTGTTATAAGGTTGCTATAAGGTTGCTATAAGAGGTTGCTATAAAGGTTGCTATAAGGTTGCTATAAGGTTGCTATAAGGTTGCTATAAGGTGTAAGGTTGCTATAAGGTTGCTATAAGAAGGTTGCTATAAGGTTGCTATAAAGAGTTGCTATGAGGTTGCTATAAGGTTGCTATAAAAGGTTGCTTATAAAGGTTGCTTAAGAGGTTGCTATAGAGGTTCTATAAAGAAGGTTGTCTATAAGGTTGCTATAAGTGGTTGCTATAAGGTTGTTATAAGGTTGCTATAAGGTTGCTATAAAGAAGGTTGTATAGTTGCTATAAGGTTGGCTATAAGGTTGCTATAGGTGCTTAGGTTGTTAAGAGTTGCTGGTGAGTGAAGAGATGATGAGAGAGTTAGCAGAGAGTTAAGGAGGTGGAGTGGAGGTTGATGGAAGAGAACATTGAGCAAGATTAATGAAAGTTTGTGTACTGTGTGTGTGGTGTGGTGTGTCTGTGTCTGTGTGTGTGTGTGTGTGGTGACTGTGTTGTGTGTGCCTGTGTCTGTGTCTGTGTCTGTGTGTGTGTGTGTGTGTGACTGTGTGTGTGTGTGTGTGTGTTGTGTGTGTGTGTGTGAGTGAGTGAGTGAGTGAGTGAGTGAGTGAGGAGGAGAGAGGAGAGAGAGAGGAGGAGAGAGAGAGGAGAGAGAGAGAGAGAGAGAGAGAGAGAGAGAGAGAAGAGAGAGAGAGAGAGAGAGAGAGAGAGAGAGAGAGAGAGAGAGAGAGAGAGAGCGAGAGAGAGAGAGAGAGAGAGAGGAGAGAAGGAGAGAGAGAGAGAGAGAGAGACGGGTCCAGTACACGTCTTTAAAAACATTGATTGCATGCTTGAGGAATACCTCGTTGGGGGGGACGTTGGGAGGAGAGCAGAGAGGAGGATCCAGGAAGTAGCTGGAACTGGGGTTGATTTAAAGTATGAGTATTGGAAAGATTGAACTAAAAAGGGATTTCAATGTAAGATACTGAAAATAATTGAATATCTGGGAGAAAAACGAAGAGATTATTAGAAAAAACTGGAGAATACATAGGAATACATAGGAAGAACAGATACCAGGCTACCTATTAGTCTATAACGAAGGTCTCTGCTGAACTACAGACTACTAACTATTAAACTACATGTAAGAAGACAGTTGGAAAAGGATACCATGTCCCTAAAGAAGATAGGAACATGGAAGTTTCGTAGTGAAGAATGAGAGAAATGAAGAATGCTAATTAATACTACCACTAACATTAATCGATCCGGGGGATATTCAAAATAAAGCTCCCGGGGAAACATCAAAACCTATTTACCTAACAATACGAATCTAGTCTGTTTTTGAATGAAGTTATTGTGCTTCGACAAAATTGGCTGGTAATTTGTTCCATCGATTGACAACTCTAACATTGAAATAATTACGGATATCTGTGAAGAAACGCTGACTATTCAGTTTTAAACCGTTGTTAGATAATTATTGTCACGTGAGGGAGGAGAAAGCTCGAATAGGTTATCTTGGTTATTTTGATATTAAACACAGGGGTTCAAAATACAGGGAGAATACTGGCGTTGATTTGATTTATTCTCTTCCCTTTTCTTCCCCTAGTAGAGTCTTCCCAACTCTTTCTCTCTAGTCTCCCTTTTCTACTTCATCCCGTTTCATGCTTTACATGTTGCACCGTCCCAGCAATACCGTCTACCTCCCATGAGTCATACCTCTCCCGCAGTCTATGGCCCTTACCTGCAATGGCGCCCTCATGTTCAGCTCCTCGGCGTAGCGACAGAGCACAGGGAAAGGAGCGCTGAGCTTGATGAAGTAAATCACCTTCTTGCCGGAAATTTCAGTCTCCTAGAAAAAACAAGAGATATGGAAATAGTGTTAAGAGAGGTGTTGTATTTGAGAGAGAGAGAGAGGAGAGAGAGAGAGAGAGAGAGAGAGAGAGAGAGAGAGAGAGAGAGAGAGAGAGAGAGAGAGAGAGAGAGAGAGAGAGAGAGAGAGAGAGAGAGAGAGAGAGAGAGAAGAGAGAGAGAGAGGAGAGCGAGAGCGAGAGGAAGGAGAGAGAGAGAGAGAGGAAGAGAGAGAGGGAGAGGAGGAGAGAGAGAGAGAGGAGAGAGAGAGAGAGAGAGAGAGAGAGTCATACTCCTCATCTTAATTTCACCCTTTTCTCATAAACTTAGACCTTGAGACAGAAAAAAAAAAAAATAAAAAGAAATGCACAAGATCCAAACCTAGAGTAGTCAGAAGAGTGTGAAACAAGAGAGATTAAGTCAGAAAGGAAAAAGAAAGATAAGCGAAGAGAGAGAGTGATAGAAGGATAGGAGTGATGGAGAGATAGAGTGAGTAGGTGGAGATGTGTAGAGGGGGATAATAAAATATAGAAGAATAAATATATAAGATATGCAAATGTCCAATCTGAGTCGTCTGTACATTAGTCCCTGTAGCTCTGCTATCCTCTGTTTGCTCTGTCTGTCTGTCTGTCTGTCTGTCTCTGCTCTGTCTGTCTGTCTGTGTGTTGTCTGTTGGTCTCTGCTCGTGTGTCTGGCTATTGTCGTGTTGTTGCTGTCTGTCTGTCTGTGTCTGTATGTCTGTCTGTCTGTCTGTCTGTCTTTGCCTGCGTGTGTCTGGCTATTGTGTCTGTTGTTGTTGTCTGTCTGTCTGTCTCTGTCTGTTCTCTCTGCCTCTGTTGTCTGTCTGTCTGTCTGTCTGTCTCTGTCTGCGTGTGTCTGGCTATCTGTCTGTCTGTCTGTCTGTCTGTCTGTCTGTCTGTCTGTCTGTCTGTCTCTGCCTGCGTGTGTCTGGCTATCTGTCTGTCTGTCTGTCTGTCTGTCTGTCTGTCTGTCTGTCTGTCTGTCTGTCTGTCTGTCTGTCTGTCTGTCTGTCTGTCTCTGTCTGCGTGTGTCTGGCTATCTGTCTGTCTGTCTGTCTGTCTGTCTGTCTGTCTGTCTGTCTGTCTGTCTGTCTGTCTGTCTGTCTGTCTGTCTCTGCCTGCGTTGTCTGCCTATCTGTCTGTCTGTCTGTTTGTCTGTCTGTCTGTCTGTCTCTGCCTCTGCCTCTGTCTGTGCCTCTGTCTCTCTATTTCCTCATAATATTGATGTGTCTGGCTATCTGTCTGTCTGTCTGTCTGTCTGTCCTCTGCCTCTGTCTGTCTGTCGGTCTGTCTGTCTGTCTGTCTGTTGGTCTGTCTGTCTGTCTGTCTGTCCCTGTCCTGTCTGTCTGTGTCTTCTCTGATTCCCTATTGTGTCTGCTTCTGCTGTCTGTCTGTCTGTCTGTCCTTGTCTGTCTGTTGTCTCTGTCGTCTGTCTGTTGTTGTCTGTCTGTCTCTTCTTCTTCTGCTTCCTGTCTGTCTGTCTGTCTGTCTGTCTGTCTGTCTGTCTGTCTGTCTGTCTGTCTGTCTGTCTGTCTCTGCCTCTGCCTCTGTCTGTGCCTCTGTCTCTCTATTTCCTCAAAATATTGATGTGTTTCGTGTTAAGGCAACGTAAAGATCAAGGACTTAGCAAGCCATCACGCTATCTAACCTTACGTGAACGGGGGATACGAGATGCGATGAGAGTGTTTAAGATAAGATAAGATCAGGATAAATAGGTAAGATTACTTGATAAGACAAGATTAAGATACATAGATAGATAAGATAACTTGATAACAACTAACTTGCATGAACGAGGGATGCGAGAAGAGATAAGAGTGTTTAGGAGTATATAAGATATTAATTAACCCTTCACGCTCAGATCTTTACTTTGTCATATAAAATTGTCTGTTGTCGAGCCATAAAATAACGAAAAGTAACTGAATATACCAAATTAGTTAGTGGACAAGGATACTAAACAGGTCATATCTATAAAATATTGCTTATATTCACTAAAAATCGTCTAATGGTACCCAAATTACAATGTAAATTACGTTCTGGGCGTGGAAGGGTTAGGAGTAAAGTTTAAGCGTATATAAGAGTAACGAAGGAAGGAAGGAAGGAAGGAATAGATAAGGTAGAAAACTAAGAATATTTATCTAAAAGCACTTACATACCAGACAATAGAAAAATTCATTACTGGAATACATATGTTATAGATACGACAAGGAGATAAGAGTCTTTAAACGTATATAAGAGTAATAATAAGAGTATACGTTTAACCCCTTGAGACCCAGAACGTAATTTCCATTGTAATTTGGGTACCATGAGACGATTTTTTGTGACTATATCCAATGTTTTATAGATATGACTTGTTTAATACCCTTCAGCACTAGTTAATTGGGTTTATTTAGTTAATTTTTCGTTGTTTTATGGCTAATAACAGACGATTTCATATAGCAAAGGCAAGATTTGGGCGTGAAGGGGTTAAGAGTATATACAGTAAGAGCGGGGAAGGAAGGTGAAGATTTTGTAGGACCACTAAAAAGTTTATATAAGATAAGAATGTATATTTAAAAGAGTATATAAGAGTGTTTTAGAGTATATAAGAGTGTTTTAGAGTATATAAGAGTGCTTTAGAATATATAAGAGTGTTTTAGAGTATATAAGAGTGTTTTAGAGTATATAAGAGTGTTTTAGAGTATATAAGAGTGTTTTAGAGTATATAAGAGTGTTTTAGAGTATATAAGAGTGTTTTAGAGTATATATAAGAGTGTTTTAGAGTATATAAGAGTGTTTTAGAGTATATAAGAGTGTTTTAGAGTATATAAGAGTGTTTTAGAGTATATAAGAGTGTTTTAGAGTATATAAGAGTGTTTTAGAGTATATAAGAGTGTTTTAGAGTATATGAGAGTGTTTTAGAGTATATAAGAGTGTTTTAGAGTATATATAAGAGTGTTTTAGAGTATATAAGAGTGTTTTAGAGTATATAAGAGTGTTTTAGAGTATATAAGAGTGTTTTAGAGTATATAAGAGTGTTTTAGAGTATATAGAGTGTTTTAGAGTATATAAGAGTGTTTTAGAGTATATAGAGAGTGTTTTAGAGTATATAAGAGTGTTTTAGAGTATATAAGAGTGTTTTAGAGTATATAAGAGTGTTTTAGAGTATATAAGAGTGCTTTAGAGTATATAAGAGTGTTTTAGAGTATATAAGAGTGTTTTAGAGTATATAAGAGTGTTTTAGAGTATATAAGAGTGTTTTAGAGTATATAAGAGTGTTTTAGAGTATATAAGAGTGTTTTAGAGTATATATAAGAGTGTTTTAGAGTATATAAGAGTGTTTTAGAGTATATAAGAGTGTTTTAGAGTATATAAGAGTAAGTAAGGAAGGAAAGGAGGTAAAGATAATGTAGAAGACTATAAGAATGTTTAAATAAAAGCACAAAAAATAACAGTAAGAAAAAAAAAAGGTGGCAGGGAGTTGGTTGTGTCTTGAAAAGTTCTCAGTTAATATTGAATGATGGCTAGGAATAGACTGTGGCCGTTTTTTTTGAGTATAGTTAGAGATGAGAGAGAGAGGAGAGAGAGAGAGATATGAGGTGTAGAGAAGAGGAGAGTTTAGAGATAGAGCGAAGAGTTTAGAGTAGAAGAAAGTAGTTTAGAGAATAAGAGGTATAGAGATGAGAGTAGAGAGAGAGTAAGGAGAGGAGAGGAGGATCCATGAAATTTCAAAGGTCTAACTTTTTCTCTAAAAATCTTCCCTCTGCTCCCTTCTTCTCGTCTCCTCGTCGTCTCTCTCGTCTCTCTCTATCTCGTTTCTCATCTTAAATCGACTCTCTCGTCTCTCCCTCTCTCTCTCTCTCTCTCAACAATCCAGGGAAATATAAAGGAAAAAATTACAGCAGGTTAAGTTTCCCAGTGATAAACAGACACTTAAAGACAACTCAATCTCTTAACTACTCTTAAACATACACAAAAATATTTACAGTGATATATACAAAGGTAAGGTTTCAAGACACACTTAAGTAGTAGTAGTAGTAGTAGTAGCTTATAGTATTAGTATAGTAGTAGTCGTAGTGGTGTGGTGTGGTGGTTGGTGGTTGGTTGGGTTAGTAGTAGTGTAGTGGTAGTTAAGTAGTAGTATATCTAAGTAGTAGTAAATAGTATTAGTGTAGTATAGTAGTATAGTAGTAGTATAGTAGTAGTAGTAGTAGTAGTAATAGTAGTGGTGGTGGTGGTGGTGGTGGTGGTGGTAGTAGTAGTAGTAGTGGTAGTAGTAGTATAGTAGTAGTAGTAGTAGTAGTAGTAGTAGTAGTAGTAGTAGTAGTAGTAGTAGTAGTAGTGGTGGTAGTAGTAGTGGTAGTAGAGTAGTAGTAGTAGTAGTAGTAGTAGTAGTAGTAGTAGTAGTAGTAGTAGTAGTAGTAGTAGTAGTAGTAGTAGTGGTAGTAGTGGTAGTAGTAGTAGTAGTAGTAGTAGTAGTAGTAGTAGTAGTAGTAGTAGTAGTAGTAGTAGTAGTAGTAGTAGTAGTAGTAGTGGTAGTAGTAGTAGTAGTTGTAGTAGTAGTGGTAGTAGTGGTGGTAGTAGTAGTAGTAGTAGTAGTAGTAGTAGTAGTAGTAGTAGTAGTAGTAGTAGTAGTAGTAGTAGTAGTAGTAGTATAGTAGTAGTATTAAGAGAAGGTAAAGACAGATTTAAGAACGGAATAAAGTCGTGTTTCTAAAGGTTGAGACAGAAGGACAAGGCAAAACGTCCTCATTTTAAAAGGTCTTCATGAGTTTGGTATTTTTCAAGGATAGAACAATGCTTTAGTGGAGAGAAAAAAAAATGAGAAAGAAGAGAAAAAGAGTGAAAGAAGAAAGAATGAATGATGAAGATGAGATGATGATGAATGAATGAATG
>JACEEZ010011781.1:155000-170000 GCA_016584305.1 Chionoecetes opilio
CCCCACTCTTACCTCCTCGTTATGAAGTCCAGCTTTCATCAGAGACATCATGAATTTCTCCCTCCAAGATTCGTGTTTCTTCATCCTCTTCTCACTCACGGTCCTGACGAGTGTCTTCTCCTGATTCATGCGGGAGACGCCATCAGCATCCTCATACACAAGCACGTAGTCAATCCTCCGCCGCCCGTCCCTGAAGAATGTTGTAGCGTCTTCGGGTAGGGTGCTACGAGGTTGCTGCGGGTGCTGACCATTGCCTTGTCCGCTGCCCCAACTGTCCGAGTCAGCGCCGCCATGCTGAGACAGAGAAGAGAATGGTGTTAGTGGAAGAAGGTTGTAACGTCCTCCGGTAGGGTGCTACGAGGTTGCTGCGGGTGCTGACTATTGCCCTGTCCGCTGCCCCAACTGTCCGAGTCAGCGCCGCCATGCTGAGACAGAGAGAGAATGTTGTTAGTGGCAAAACACTAAAAATGGCAAAAGAGAAGAGAATGTTGTTGCTGTTAGTCTTTATAAACAGCAAAAAAAGACTAAGGTTAAAAAATCTATAATAATATAAGCGAAAGTGTGTGTGTGTGTGTGTTGTCTGTCCGCGATAGGTGCCGCCCCCCGTGGCGGAATTCCATCATATGTCACAGTTTTGGAACCAGCTCGACCAGGGGAAAGTTTTAAGCCCACTTATGAGATGATCCGATCACTTTTTTTTTTTTTTTTTTAGCAGCCTATTAGCGAGAATTGTGAAAAAAAAATGTGGGTTGCGAGAATTGAGGAAACCTTGATGTAGGGTGATGGGTAATGGGTGAGTGAATGGGTGGGGTGATGGGTAATGGGTGTGGGGTGATGGATGAGTGAATGGGTGGGGGGTGATGGGTGAGGGAATAGGTGGGGGGTGATGGGTAATGGGTGAGTGAATGGGTGTGTGGTGATGGGTAATGGGTGAGTGAATGGGTGGGGGGTGATGGGTAATGGGTGAGTGAATGGGTGGGGGGAATACATACATTTCTACATCCATGATTTCAGGAAAGTTAGAAGGAGCTATCTGAAGAGTCTGTGTTTGGTGGGCCGAAGGCCCACCAATAGCCCTAATGGGTGAGTGAATGGGTGGGGGGTGATGGGTAATGAGGTGAGTGAATGGGTTGGGGGTGATGTGAATGGGTTGACGTTAATACATACATTTCTACATCCATGATTTCAGGAAAGCTAGAAGGGGCTATCTGGAGAGTCTGTGTTTGGTGGGCCGAAGGCCCACCAATTAGCCCTCCGCAGGAGCTAGCCAAAAAGGCCGCCCAGAGGGCGGCTTTGCGGCTAGTATGTAATAAAACACCCGCCATGCTGAGACAGAGAAGAGAATGCTGTTAGTCTTGCTAATATAAAAAAGGACTAACCCAGGCGAAACAAGAAAATAACAAGAGAAACTACCTGTCAGTCCCCATAAAGAAGACAGTAGGAGCCTAAAGAATGGGGAGTGGATACATTTATATAGTTCGGGAGACATGCTGAGACAGAGAAAAGAGTGGAGGTAGTGGAAAAACTAATTAATAAATACCCCGTTAGCTGCCAGTCCCTATAAAGAAGACAGCACGAGACTAAAGTAGAGATGTAGACTATAGTAGAGATGCTGAGACAGAGAAGGGAATGTTGTTAATCTTTCTAACATCAAAATAGACTAAATAAAAAAGGGTAAACACAGTTGAGACAGAGAGAAGAGAATGCTGTTAGTGGGAAAAAATAAAAGATGAGACCAACATGCTGAGACAGAGAAGAGAATACTGTTGCTCTTAATCTTTCTCTGACATCAAAAAGGATTAAGTGCAAAAATAACTGAGACAGAAAGAAGATAATTTTGTTAGGGGCAAAAAAAACAAAGTAATAAAAAGCCCGTTAGTTGGCAGTCCCCATAAAGAAGACAGTACGAGCATAAAGACAAAAACTGTTGTTGGTCAGTTTTCTTCAATTTTCATCCATTAATAATTATGGAAGGAAAGCGAACCATGAAATATATATAAGACTAAACTATGACTGAAGAGACTAAAGCGACTAACAATGGGTTGAAGAATAATAAAGAATGGGATGGTTAAATTTATGCAGTGCGGGAGGTGTCTTAATACTCCTCTCTTGATACTTAAGTCGCAGGAAGGTTATTTAATCACGACATCCAGTAATAAAGAAATAACAAAGAAGACATAGTATAATAGACAGTAGAATAATAGCATAGTAGTAGTAGTAATAGCATAGTAGTAGTAGTAATAGCATAGTAGTAGTAATAATAGCATAGTAGTAGTAGTAATAGCATAGTAGTAGTAATAATAGCATAGTGGTAGTAGTAATATCATAGTAGTAGTAGTAATAGCATAGTAGTAGTAAGTAATAGCATAGTAGTTAGTACAGTAAATAGCATAGTAGTAGTAGTAATAGCATAGTAGTAGTAGTAATAGCATAGTAGTAGTAGTAGTAATAGCGTAGTAGTAGTAGTAATAGCATAGTAGTAGTAGTAATAGCATAGTGGTAGTAGTAATAGCATAGTAGTAGTAGTAGTAATAGCATAGTAGTAGTAGTATAGATAGTAGTAGTAATAATGCATAGTAGTAGTAGTAATAGCATAGTAGTAGTAGTAATAGCATAGTAGTAGTAGTAGTAATAGCATAGTAGTAGTAGTAATAGCATAGTAGTAGTAGTAATAGCATAGTAGTAGTAATAATAGCATAGTAGTAGTAGTAATAGCATAGTAGTAGTAGTAATAGCATAGTAGTAGTAGTAATAGCATAGTAGTAGTAGTAATAGCATAGTAGTAGTAGTAATAGCATAGTAGTAGTAGTAATAGCATAGTAGTAGTAGTAATAGCATAGTAGTAGTAGTAATAGCATAGTAGTAGTAGTAATAGCATAGTAGTAGTAGTAATAGCATAGTAGTAGTAGTAATAGCATAGTAGTAGTAGTAATAGCATAGTAGTAGTAGTTAATATGCATAGTAGTAGTTAGTAGTAATAGCATAGTAGTAGTAGTAATAGCATAGTAGTAGTAGTAATAGCATAGTAGTAGTAGTAGTAATAGCATAGTAGTAGTAGTAATAGCATAGTAGTAGTAGCTAGATAGCATAGTAGTAGTAGTAATAGCATAGTAGTAGTGTAGTAATAGCATAGTAGTAGTAGTTAGTTAATAGCATAGTAGTAGTAGTAATAGCATAGTAGTAGTAGTAATAGCATAGTAGTAGTAGTAATAGCATAGTAGTAGTAGTAATAGCATAGTAGTAGTAGTAATAGCATAGTAGTAGTAGTAGTAATAGCATAGTAGTAGTAGTAATAGCATAGTAGTAGTAGTAATAGCATAGTAGTAGTAGTAATAGCATAGTAGTAGTAGTAATAGCATAGTAGTAGTAGTAATAGCATAGTAGTAGTAGTAATAGCAATTAGTAGTATATAGTAATAGCATAGTAGTAGTAGTAAATAGCATAGTAGTAGTAGTAATAGCATAGTAGTAGTAGTAATAGCATAGTAGTAGTAGTAATAGCATAGTAGTAGTAGTAATAGCATAGTAGTAGTAGTAATAGCATAGTAGTAGTAGTAATAGCATAGTAGTAGTAGTAATAGCATAGTAGTAGTAGTAATAGCATAGTAGTAGTAGTAATAGCATAGTAGTAGTAGTAATAGCATAGTAGTAGTAGTAATATCATAGTAGTAGTAGTAATAGCATAGTAGTAGTAGCAATAGCATAGTAGTAGTAGTAATAGCATAGTAGTAGTAGTAATAGCATAGTAGTAGTAGTAATAGCATAGTAGTAGTAGTAATAGCATAGTAGTAGTAGTAATAGCATAGTAGTAGTAGTAGTAATAGCATAGTAGTAGTAGTAGTAATAGCATAGTAGTAGTAGTAATAGCATAGTAGTAGTAGTAATAGCATAGTAGTAGTAGTAATAGCATAGTAGTAGTAGTAATAGCATAGTAGTAGTAATAGCATAGTAGTAGTAGTAATATCATAGTAGTAGTAGTAATAGCATAGTAGTAGTAGCAATAGCATAGTAGTAGTAGTAATAGCATAGTAGTAGTTAGTTAGTATAGCATAGTAGTAAGTAGTAATAGCATAGTAGTAGTAGTAATAGCATAGTAGTAGTAGTAATATCATAGTAGTAGTAGTAATAGCATAGTAGTAGTAGCAATAGCATAGTAGTAGTAGTTATAGCATAGTAGACATTGCAAAAAAATGAGTTGAGGTGGTGAAACGGCAGAGAAAATTTTGCATATATGTTCCTCTCTCTTTCTACCGTTTGTGTTATCAGGTTAAGCAAGCAGTTACTTTTCTACAACACTAGTTCGCTTCAAACACAACACACAAGTTTTTTATGAACAAATAAATCGCATTAGGTGTTGAAACAGCATAGAGATTAATAAACAAGTTAGTCTACCTTGCTATCGACGGTGTTATCACGTAAAAACAACATTAATTTTCGACGACAAGAGTTTGCTTCTACCCACAAATACAACACACAACATTTTTTTTAACAAAGAGATCGCATTTGGTGGTGAAACAGCAGAGGGATTAGTAAACAAGTTAGTCTGCCTTGCTATCGACGTGTTATCATGTAAAAACAACCAAGATCAGTAGACTTTTAATACATTTGGGTATATGTCGTTGATAGTATGTCAATTAATCTTGAAAACGACAATACATTTCGACAACACTAGTTCGCTTATCCGTAAATAGGTGGGGGTGTGTATGGAGGTACGGGGGGGAGGAAGCTAGGAGGGAGGGAGGGGAAGTCAGGGAGGGGAGGATGAGGGCGTGGCTTGATACACGTCACAAGTACGTCACCTCAAACCTTCCCCTGTCCGAATGTATACGCGGCTCTTACCATCTTCGTCGTAAAAGCCAAGAGTAAACTCCTTCATTAAACACACTTGGCAATGCACTCTACTGCCATAAATTAGGGGACGGTGTCAGACAAGCTGTGCCAAACTCATTTTGATCCGACTGTTTGTTGAGAAGATATTTGCGAAAAACGATGCCTCATGGGGTCTGAAATGGATAGTAGTTCGCTTATCCCCACACAACACATGTTTTTGGCAAAGAGATCGCATTAGATGATGAAATAGCATAGGAAATTATGGCTACATTCCTCTCTCTCTCTCTATTGTCGGTGTTATCACGTAAAACAACATAACTTTTCGACAACACGACTTAACATTCCTCCCCCACTAACACATTTTTTAAAACAAAGAAGATGCATTAGGTGGTGAAACTGCAGAGGAATTTATGGATATGTTTCTCACTCTTTCAATCGTTTGTGTTATCACCTAAAACAACATTACTTTTCGACAACACACACGAGATCGCTTTCCACCCGCCTAAACACCCAACACATAACACTTCTGCTTGAATGTGCGAAGCGTTTGTGTAAGCCTAAAGTTCAAAAGAGAGAGAGAGAGAGAGAGGAGAGAGAGAGAGAGAAGAGAGAGAGAGAGAGAGAGAGAAGAGAGGAGAGAGAGAGGAGAGAGGAGGCGAGAGAGTAAGGAAGATAGCGCAAGACGAGAGCAGAGAAGTAAAACTGGAGATAGAAATAGGGCGTGTGACAAGTGACTAGAAATTTTTGAAAAATGTAAATCCACTTTTGCGCGTCTCGGCATGTTGTTTCGCTTAGCCTCAACATGTTTGTGCTAAAAATGTGTGAGTTTACAGATGATCCAAGCTCACTCCTCCTTCTCTCTCTCTGCCTCTCCTCTCTCTTTCGCACTACTACTCTCTCCCTACACTCTTCCGGGCTTTAGTGTGTCTGCTATATGTTTGCATTGTCTCGACCACACACATTTACACTAAAACAACTGTTCGCGAGCGAGAAAGAGACGTTCCCGCTTAATCCTCTGCAGGTGATGATGTCTGTGAGAATGACCCAGCAAGTTACGTGTAAGACTAAACTAAGAGATGGAGAGAGAGAGAGAGAGAGAGAGAGAGAGAGAGAGAGAGAGAGAGAGAGAGGAGAGAGAGAGAGAGAGAGAGAGAGAGAGAGAGAGAGAGAGAGAGAGAGAGAGAGAGAGAGAGGAGAGAGAGAGAGAGAGAGGAGAGAGAGAGAGAGAGAGAGAGAGTGATGAAGAGAGAGTGAGAGAGAACAGAGTTAGACGAGAAGAGTTGAGAGTGAGGCTAGATGGCTAAGAAGATGAGTAGAGTTGAGAGACGAGATGAGAGAGAGCTATGACAGCAGAGTAGGAGTCATGCCAGCACTTGTAGAGCGAGAGTATGTGTCGAGACGAGAGAGAGAACGAGACAGAAGAGGCGGAGAGAAGAGAGAGTAGCTGAGGAGGAGATTGGTAGAGAGAGAGTAGAGAGAGAAGAAAGAAGACGATGGAGAGAGAGAGAGAGAGAGAGAGAGAGAGAGAGAGAGAGAGAGAGAGAGAAGAGAGAGAGAGAGAGAGAGAGAGAGAGAGACGAGAGAGAGAGGAGGAGAGAGAACCACAACTGCTGTACATCTTAAACCCAATTCTCCATGTTATTTATTCACCCCGTAAAGTGACTCGTTTAGTAGGAAGTACAAAGTAAATTATGGACACGTGTGAAAATTTTATAAGTAATGAAAAAATGTGGAATATATACATGAATCATTATAGTGCATGATGGAAGTTTATAATAACGCAACACACACACACACACACACACACACACACACACACACACACACACACACACACACACACACACACACTTTGGTATATAAATAACAATATATCTTTAGACTCGTATTGGCAATCGTTTCCTCTGTTTTTAGGTCCAGTATATGAGGAGAAAGAGCATATATGATGATAAAAAAAAGCTCCACAGTATTAAAACCATCTAAAAAAGTTATCAGTAGAAAAAATCTATATAACCTAATGCTAAATACATGAACAAAAAACGTGAAAAATAACAGTAACCATCCTTTTTAGTAGTAGTAGTAGTAGTAGTAGTAATATAAGTGGTGGTAGTAGTAGTAGTAGTAGTAGTAGTAGTAGTAGTAGTAGTAGTAGTAGTAGTAGTAGTAGTAGTAGTAGTAGTAATAGTAGTAGTAGTAGTAGTAGTAGTAGTAGTAGTAGTAGTAGTAGTAGTAGTAGTAGTAGTAGTAGTAGTAGTGGTAGTAGTAGTAGTAGTAGTAGTAGTAGTAGTAGTAATAGTAGTGGTAGTAGTAGTAGTAGTAGTAGTAGTAGTAGTAGTAGTAGTAGTAGTAATAGTAGTAGTAGTAGTAATAATAGTAGTAATAGTAGTGGTAGTAGTAGTAGTAGTAGTAGTAGTAATAGTAGTAGTAGTAGTAGTAGTAGTAGTAGTAGTAGTAGTAGTAGTTAATCAATAAAAAAAAAGTTGCAACACACACACACACACACACACACACACGCATGAAAAGACATTCGAAAATACGGAAACATACATGGAAACGGTATTTTTTTCACAACCACACACCACGCATGAAAAGACATTCGAAAATACGGAAACATACACGGAAACGGTATTTTTTTCAGTCCGTGCTGCCAACTCGACATCTAATTATTACAGGATATTAATAATTCACGATGAAAGTATAAATGACTTTCAAGAATAACGCGTTGAAGCAATATAAGAAGTCGAGCCACAAGTCATACACGCTTTTGTATAAATAAATATGTACATGTATAAAATTGTATATAGATGAGCAACGTGTATGCCCTTTTTATCGTTTATTTTTACACATCACAAAGGACTGGCCAAGGGCAAAAAAAAGAGGTAACACAAAGCCCGTTTAGTTGGCAGTCCCTGTAAAGAAGACAGTAAGAGAATAAAGAAAGAGGGTGGGGATCAATTTAGTTCGGGCGGTGTCTTGTCACTCCTCTCTTGAAAAAATGAAAGTCGTAAGAAGGTGAAAAAATAGAAGCAGGCAGAGAGTTCCAGAGTTTACCAGTGAAAGGGATGCAAGAGTAAAGATACTGATTAACTCTTGCATTAGGAAGATGGACAGAATTCTGGGAGCGCACGTGTGTTTACCCTCATCAATCGCAGCCCATAGGAACCCCCGCTACCGCTGCTCACCTTTAATTTCCCTATAGGCACCTAATACTTACCTTAGGATGGATACTTGAGTGCAGGTAACCACGGGTGTCACTCCAGACCTCCTTAAGAACAGTCCCGCCGAAGTGAAGCCATTTGCGACCTCCCTCTGTCCAATCTCTCTCGTCCGATGACTCTGATTTCAAACTGTCTTCGGATAAGCTGGCTCTGACCTCAGCAAATTCTTGTGTTCTGGTGTTTGTCCTGACTTCAGCAAACTCAGGTTTCGTATAGCTTTCTTTCTGAATTCAGCAAACTCCTTTCTTCGTGTGGTTATTGTTTTGATTTCAGCAAACTCCTGTGTTCTGGTGGCTTTTGCTCTGACTTCAGCAAACTCTCGTGTGATTTTTGTGCTGTTGTCTAGAGGTGCTGACCCGATGCTGAGGGGTCGATGGTTCAAGGGCCGAGGTAGACCGCGGGGCATGAGGGTTGACGTCTCTACCTCTGAGTCTGACACCATTGCAGCGGCGCGACACTACGACAGAAGCACTACGCTGTCTCAGCAAAATATTTCTTACTGTCTTTGAGCTTTAAGTCACAAAACTAGTCTTGCGCCAAATAAACACGATTATGGATTTTCAAAGTCAATATATTTTCCAATTTCAATATTTTCAGTTAATAATTTTTCAATTTCAATATTTTCAGTTAATAATTTTTCAATTTCAATATTTTCAGTTAATAATTTTTCAATTTCAATATTTTCAGTTAATAATTTTCAATTCAAATTTAAATAATTTTCCATTTCATATTTCAAAGCAATATATAAATTTTTTCTAATCTAAAAATAAATGTAGTTAAGACACCATAATTTGAATGAAAGGTTTTCGATTTATACTATAACACGCAGGATATATTTTTGGAGTCAATAAATGATTTCCTGTTCGATCAACCTAAGAATTTTTGGAGTCCAGACAAAAACAATAATTTCGAATGACAAAAAATAGTCTTCGCCCGCGACAATACATATATATACAGTATTTTTGAGTCATATCAATATTTTACCTTCGTATTGTTTTATAATTTTCTGATGATTATGAATTATTGTGTTCTTCGTTTGTCTCCTGTCCTTTTAAGCATTTTTGTGAGCCAGCAGAATAATGTTAATGTGAAATGGCATTGAACACGGAAATGTGTTTTTGTTGGCTATCATGATCACTATGTTTGTTCTTCTTGGGTTGAATGTAGTGTGTGTGTGTGGGTGTGTGTGTGGTGTGTGTGTGGTGTGTGTGTGTGTGTGGTGTGTGTGTGTGTTGTGTGTGTGTGTGTGGGTGGGTGGTGTGTAGTGTGGTGTGTGTGTGTTGTGTGGGGTGTGTGTGTGTGTGTGTGGTGTGGTGTGTGGTGTGTGTGTGTGTGTGTGTGTCTGTGTCGCGTTGTGTTGTGTGTGTGTGTGTGTGTGTGTGTGTGTGGGTGTGTGTGGGTGGGTGTGTCTGTGTCTGTGTGTGTGTGTGTGTGTGTGTGTGTGTGTCGGTCTCTCCTCTTTAACACGCCTCCACTTCACACCCACGACTCAGTTAATGTCAGACATGAAAAATGCATTATCTTCATTCTACATACCTGGCTCGTGGGAAGGAGGGAGAAACACTGTGCATACTTAATTCTTACCCTCTTGCTCGCCGTCCCTAACACGCCACAACCAACATCCTTAAGCTAGGATTCCATTAATGCGTTTGCGTTAAAAGGGCCTTAAGAACAGATCACTACATTGGCGATTAACATCAGAGTTAACGATAACGAGGATTAACGACGGAACGATTGACGCATAACGCTAACGCAATCGTGCTAATGGGAAACATACCGTGTACATTTTACGTACACGGTATGTTCTATTTTTTCCGCATACTACAAACGCAACGCAAACGTATTAATGGAATCCTACCTTGTCGGTGTATCGTTGCAGCCTTGACTGTATGACTTGTAGACTTGACTTGACTGTGACATTGTGACAAACCCAGACACAAAAGGAGCAACAAAGCCTTAGATGAAAAAGACTATTGATTATTACTATGATTAACCTATCTATCTACGTCAATAAGGCTACCAGGGGCATTCTATTGTAATATGTTCTGATATAGGAAAGGGGAAAGATTGACCGCTGGGGTGTTGAGATAGAAGCTCTGATTCGAGGTTTTAAAATCGTGCTTTTTTTAGTTTTACAGTTTAAAAATCGCGTTTCTTTTTTTTACTTTTACCGTTTTGACTTGCTAATATAACAGTTTTTAGTTTTATGGTAAAAAAATCGAGTTTTTTTTTTACTGTGTTTCTATTCTATTTGCTTGCCTTTATAACTTTTTTATTTTTACCGTCTAAAAATAGACTTTTACTGTATTTGTTTATATTTGCTTGCTTTTATAGTTGTTTTTAAAGAGGAGGAAATCTAGCAGGATTCTAAAGCAGGATTTTCACAGCACGGTAATATCGTCACCCTTTCGATAGTATCTCTTCATACCCACCACCACCATCACTATCACTACCACTATCATCTCCACCACCACCATCACCATCACTATCACCTCCACCTCCACCATCACCACCACCACCGTTACTACCAACACCACCAACACCATCATCACCATTACCGGAAGGAAGGAAGAAAGGCAGGAAGTATGTGTGTGTGTGTGTGTGTGTGTGTGTGGTGTGTGTGTGTGTGGTGTGTGTGTGTGTGTGTGTGTGTGTGTGTGTGGTGTGTGTGTGTGTGTGTGCGCCCGGTCTCTTCCTCTTTAATTAACACGCCTCCACTTTTTAAATTAACACCCACGACTCAGTTAATGTCAGACATGAAAAACGCAAATTCTTCAATCTACATACCTGGCTCATAAGAGGAAGGAAGGAAGGAAGGAAGGAGAAGAAGAAAGAAAGAGAAAGAAAGAAAGAAAGAAAGAAAGAAAGAAGAGAAGAAGAAAGAAAGGAAGGAAGGAAGGAAGGAAGGAAGGAGAAGGAAGGAAGGAAGGAAGGACATAAGGAAGGAAGAAAGGAAGAAAGGAAGGAAGGAAGAAAAGAAGGAAGGAAGAAAAAAAGAATCTATCCACCATCACTACCACAGTAATCGACGCACTGGGAGTTGCTACGGTAGAGTGGAAGCACCAATTATCAACAGGCTAATTACCTTGCTAACTACCCATTCTGACGCCTGCCTGATTGGCGCTGCCCTCGCTTAGTGCCTGGTGATTAATGGTGATGGTGGTGGTGGTGATGGTGGTGGTGTAGTGATGGTGGTGGTGGTGGTAATGATATAAATGGTTGAAACTTATGTTAATATTAACCCCTTGAGACCCAGAACGTAATTTCCACTGTAATTTGGGTACCATTAGACGAATTTTAGTGAATATAAGGAATGTTTTATAGCTATGTCCTGTTTAGTATCCTTGTCTACTGAATAATTTGGTATTTTAAGTTACTTTTCGTAATTCTATGGCTCGAAAACATACGATTTTTTTATAGCAAAGGAAAGATCTGGGTGTGAAAGGGTTAATACTAATCAAGTATAGACGTCCAGCCTCTGGCCCCTTTGCTTTTGGCTCAGTTCTTGCGGCTGGAACGTGACAGCGAGCCACGTTCCAGCCAATTAACTCATTACGTGAATTACTCATTAAGGGCTTGTTCTATGCAAAAAGTCAAAAAGTTTGTTGTACAGACCCCCGTTGATTTTGACAGCACTACTAGCATGTCGAATTTCAGCTCAATCCGACAATATTTAGGAGTAGTTTACGCTTATTACTCATTAAGGGCTTATTTTACGCAAAAGTTTTCTTCCGACGACCCCCATTGATTTTGTCAGCACTACTTGCATGTCAAATTTCAGCTCAATCCGATAATATTTAGGAGTAGTTATACACTTTTTGACGGAAACTTGGTTCCACGGGTCTTATGACGCTGTCAATAATAATACTAATAATAAGAGGAAATAATAATAATAAAAAATAATAATAATAATAATAACAATTAATAATAATAATAATAATGATAATAATAATAATAATACTGGCAGATGACGGAACAAATAACTCTTCAATAACAACAACCTACAAATAATCGCAAATTCTTGATTTTTTTTTTTACATCACAAAGGACTAAAAGAGATGAAAGAGTAAAGATACTGATTAACTCTTGCATTAGGAAGATGGACAGTATAGGGATGAATAACTATAACTAATAATAAACAAATCAATCAATTAATAACCTCCTTTACACATGGCATTTAAAGACCACAATAGCAACACACTATACACGCAATATTAACTCCTACACCCTTATGTATAGCAGCGTTAGGGGTTAAAGCTTTAGTAAGTATAGTGTATAGTATTTTTAGTTATAGTATAGTGTAGTGTATAGTAATTAAGTAGAGAGGTGATATTAAGGCTTCCAGGGCACTGTCGAATTTCCCCCTAAAAAAAATTGTTCCTCAGTTGGTAAAGATCAAAAGTAATTCGTAATACAGTAAAGGGAAAGTAAACAAAAAGTAAAAGTAATATAAGGATCTCGCCATTGTGTTGAGTGGGGAAGGGGAAGGGTCGCTATTAAATGTTCGGTCTCTCTCCTCTCTCTCCTCTCTCTCTCTCCTCTCTCTTCTCTCTCTCTCTCTCTCTCTCTCTCTCTCTCTCCCCTGCTCTCGCTCCTCTCGCTCTCGCTCGCTCTCGCTCTCGCTCGCTCTCGCTCTCGCTCCCGCTCTCGCTCTCGCTCTCTCCGCTCTCGCTCGCTCTCGCTCTCGCTCGCTCTCGCTTCTCGCTCTCCCTCCTCGCTCTCGCTCTCGCTCGCTCTCGCTCTCGCTCGCTCTCGCTCTCGCTCGCTCCTTTTGCTCTCCGGCTCTTCGCTCTCCCCCTCTCTCTCCTCTCTCCCCCTCGCTCTGCTCTCTCTCCCCCTCTCTCTTCCTCTCTCCTCTCCCCTCTCTCTCTCTCTTCTTATATCTTCAGAGAGAGATTGAGGATAATTTGAATCCTGTGCCAAGTAAGTTACCCAGTCTACAAAAAAACACTATACTTTCAACAAATGAAGACATGTAATAAACCTGGCTGAATATAGTTTATAACCATCCTAGGAATGACCTTAACCTTGCCTGAATGTTGGGTTGAAATTAGGACATAAATGGCGGACCCTTAGCTGGACAGACGGACATTCAGGGAATTAGCGTAACACACTCTGCGGTGACGCCATGCCGCGTTTCACTAACTATGTAGACTTTTATGTTATTATTGTTACTATTATTATTATTATTATTATCATTATTTTTTATTACTAATCTTATTATTATTCTCAAGATTACGATTTTTATTATTATTATATCAATCATTGTTATTACCAGAAGTTACGATTCTTAGAAAGACAATCGGAATGGATTTGTACATAAATTATAACACTGTATTTAAAACTCTCTCTCTCTCTCTCTCTCTCTCTCTCTCTCTCTCTCTCTCTCTCTCTCTCTCTCTCTCTCTCTCTCTCTCTCTCTCTCTCTCTCTCATCTCTCAGTTTTATTAATGTGGCAGTAAGAATGATAATAAATAAGAAATGATAACTCACTTAATGTCAATGAATAAATATATGAAGAGCTTGAAGGGAAATGTAGTGAGTCAATGAAATGCCCCTACACGCGCAGCATAGCCTATGTATTACCTTACCATCTTTATCTTACCACCACTATCAAAACCCACCACCACCACCATCACCACCACCACCACCACCACCACCACGCCACCACCACCACCACCATCCCACCACACCACCACCACCACTGACCACCACCACCACGCACCATCACCCACCACCACCACCCGCCACCACCACCACCACCGCCACCCCACCACCGCCACCACCACCACCACCACCACTGCCACCACCACCACCACCACACCACCACCACCACCACCACCACCGCCACCACCACCACCACCACCACACCACCCACCACCACCTGCCACCACCACTACCACCACACCACCACCACCACCGCCACCACCACCGACCACCCACCACCACCACCACCACTGCCGCCACCACCACCACCACCACCGCCACCACCACCACACACCACACCGCCACCACCACCACCACCACCACACCACCACCACCACCTCATCATCACACACCTTATCCTGCCGCTCAACTCTCTCTTCCCCTGCGCCTCTTCCCTCTTCGTCACCGACCCCTTCAGGAGCGACCCCTTCAGTAGCGACCCCTTCAGTAGCGACCCCTTCAGGAGCGACCCCTTCAGTAGCGCCAGGTGCAAGGGCGTCGCGGGTTTGGCTGCGCTAGTGGAAGGAAGGTAAAGGTAAAGATGGGGCCATACACTAAGCTCCGCGTGGCCTCGGTGCTCATCTCCGTGGCATTAGCCTTTGAGCCTGTGGTACCCCGGGACACAGGGCTAGTGTGACATCCGGGTTACCACAGTTACCTTCCCCAGGTTTCCCCAGGTACCCATTTATCCACCATCACCGAAAGGAAGGATGAACAGCTAGTTGGGCTGCACGCCGACTGCCCTGGCCGGGATTCGAACCAGGGCCCGTAGATTCATAGCTTGACACGCTAGCGACTACACAACGGAGGCGACAAGGGCATACTTAATTAATGTGACGTGAAACAGATATCTAATTTCTTTTATGTTAATTAGTTTAATCGTAAAAAGCTGTCCAGCCATGAAGATAAGAACCGACTTTTGTTTCATCACTTTAATGACATCAATTAATGACTATAAATGCTTGTGATTAATTAAATAGATTTGTTATATGATCAAGTATTTCTCTGTTAGTAATCTACAATATTTGCATGAACCATATTCTCTCTCTCTCTCTCTCTCTCTCTCTCTCTCTCTCTCTCTCTCTCTCTCTCTCTCTCACGTTCCCTCGCTTTCCTCTATCCCTGAGCACCGGGAGGAGGAGAGAGAGAGAGAGAGAGAGAGAGAGAGAGAGAGAGAGAGAGAGAGAGAGAGAGAGAGAGAGAGAGAGAGAGAGAAAGGCTAAAGAATATACAGAAAAGCAGTTAGG
>JACEEZ010011781.1:175000-177500 GCA_016584305.1 Chionoecetes opilio
ACACACACACACACACACACACACACACACACACACACACACACACAAGTATTGTTGAAGAAAGAATGTGCGTCGGTTCATGGACAAGCCTTATTGCTTCTCTGACTCCATCAAGAAAATTGACTTGACAAGAATTATTTGTCTTGGTTTCCAGAAGTTAATACGAAGCGAAAACATTTTAATACTAATATAGACTTTTATGCTTATATACTTGTAGGACTTTATACCGAACAGTGTATTTACAGGAGGGATTTGAAACCATAGCATTGTATCTAGACTTACGGAATTAAATGCTGTATAAAAATAAGGTAAATATATAGTAAGGTTGTAAAATTTGATAATACGACAAAAGGATCGAAACTCAGACAAGATTATTTAATAGTTCCATGTTATATTCTTTTGCTTTTTCCTTCTTTTTTTCTTGTCTTTATCTCGCATTGGTATTCATGTTATAACGACAAATGTTATTATTTTCATATTTTGCTATCAACACTCACAAGTAACGTTTTTTTCTTCATTTTATTCTGCAAACAGTTTCACAACTACTATATTTTCCTCATAACCACTATCACAACTAGGTCTTTTTTAATACTCTCCTACTAACACATAAATGTTTCCGTGGTGTAGTGGTTACCGCGCCTAGCTACGAATCTGCGAGCCATGGTTCGAATCCGGGCCAGGGCAAGTCGGCGGGCAGCCCAAAGCAGCTGCTCATCCTTCCTTTCGGGGATGGTGGATAAATGGGTACCTGGGGAAACCTGGGGAAGGTAACTGTGGTAACCCGGATGCCGCACTATCCCTGTGTCCCGGGGCAGTGGGTTCTCACTCACCACAAGCTCAAGGGCTAATGCCACGGAGTTGAGCACCGAGGCCACGCGTAGCATAGCATATACCCCCATCTTTCCCATACTGACACTGCTACAACTCTTTTTGTCTCATATTCTGCTACTGACACAATGATAACTACCGTTTTTATGCTTATACTCGGCTACTAACACGGCTACAAGGAGTTTCGTACACAAGTTATTTCGCACCTATGTTTTGTTAGCTGTTTCGTACACTGATTTTGAGTTTTTTTGTACATACCTGGTGTCGTTTCGTAAATCTAGTAAACAAGTTCAACTCTGAGCTGAGTGTACGAAACGACTATGGTTTCATATAGACTACGAAACAAATTTGTTGTGGTGTACGAATCTACTGGTGTACGAAACAACTTGTGTACGAACTGACTGTTCCCCCCTAACACTGTCACATAAAAACACTTCTTCCATCATGCTAATTTTTTCTTACAAACACACTCGATCACAACCAAGGCCAAGCTCACAACTACTGTTTTCTCCTTCTTGCTCGTCTCCTGTCACAAGTGTGTTACTCTACGCATTGTCTCATAACTTTTCCGCGAACATGGCTATTTATCGTGCAATAAGGCGAACATTTTATCTTCGTCACCACTGTTGTGGTGCATGGTGTGGGTTGGTGGTGGTCATGGAAGTGGTGCATGTATGGTGGTGTGTGTGTGTGGTGTGGTATGGTGGTGGTGGGGTGGTGGTCATGGTGGTGGTGGTGATGGTGGTGGTGGTGGTGTGGTGGTGGTGGTGGTGGTGGTGATGGTGGTGGTGGTGATGGTGGTGGTGGTGGTGATGGTGGTGGTGAGGTGGTGGTGGTGGTGTGGTGGTGATGGTGTGTGTGATGGTGATGGTGGTGATGGTGGTGGGGTTGTGTGGTGATGTGTGGTGATAGTGATGGTGGTGGTGGTGGTGGTGGTGGTGGTGATGGTGGTGGTGGTGGTGGTGGTGGTGGTGGTGTGGTGGTGTGGTGGTGGTGGTGATGGTGGTGGTGGTGGTGGTGGTGGTTGGTGGTGGTGGTGATGGTGGTGGTGGTGGTGGTGGTGGTGGTGGGTGTGTGTGATGGTGGTGGTGGTGGTGGTTTGATGGTGGTGGTGGTGGTGGTGGTGGTGGTGGTGTGGTGGTGGTGGTGGTGGTGGTGGTGGTGGTGTGGTGGTGGTGGTGGTGTGGTGGTGTGGTGGTGTGGTGGTGGTGGTGGTGGTGGTGGTGGTTGATGGTGGTGATGGTGGTGGTTGGTGGTGTGTGATGTGTGATGGTGGTGGTGGTGGTGGTGGTGATAGTGATGGTGGTGGTGGTGGTGGTGGTGATGGTGGTGGTGGTGGTGGTGGTGGTGGTGGTGGTGGTGATGGTGGTGGTGGTGGTGGTGGTGGTGGTGGTGGTGGTGATGGTGGTGGTGGTGATGGTGGTGGTGGTGGTGGTGGTGGTGGTGGTGGTGGTGGGGGTGGTGGTGGTGGTGATGGTGGTGGTGGTGGTGGTGGTGGTCTAGACTGTGGTTGTTACTACCTATTCATCTATTTCCAGGAAGTTAGTCATCAGCGTAATAGGTTTTTTCTAGCACTCTTCCCTTCTAAGAATCCACTACTCATGTATTACAATAAACTATAAACTCCCTTGAATAACATATCAAGCTTTTTTTCCCGCAATTCAAAAAGTTT
>JACEEZ010011781.1:182500-197500 GCA_016584305.1 Chionoecetes opilio
TCTTGAAAACTAATGAAAACTTTGTCTTTTGAGTGTTTTCTCCTTAATTACGAGCGAACGCAAAGCGCTCGTGAGTCCTCACTGGATACGGGATTTTTCTCACTCAGCGGCCGACCCAACCCGTCCCGACCCGACCCGACCGACCGACCATCACGCTTTTCAGGAGCTTATATCTTTGGAATCCCGCTTCTGATTGACAAGCGGTCTTCGCCATCTGATAGCCCCATTCAATCCCTATTTGACTTGACATGTTTTGTCTCACGTGAGAGGTCGGCATGGCGCGTGGCGCGTGCCGCGTGAGGGGTGTCAGACAACGTTATCTTGCTATAGCTGAAAAACGGCTGTACCGACTAAGTTGAAATTTGGTGTGTGGTTTGAGACCACACACCTAGCAATGTCACACAGGTCAAACTCCGGGTGACCCCGCACGTGCGCACGTGCGGCGGGTTTCTTAGGGCTCGCTCGTCCCTCGCCGATTAAGGCGTCTTACTGGTTTATAGAAGTAAAGGTTAAAAGTTTAATTGGAGAGAGAGAGAGAGAGAGAGAGAGAGAGAGAAGAGAGAGAGAGAGAGAGAGAGAGAGAGAGAGAGAGAGAGAGAGAGAGAGAGGAGAGAGAGGAGAGAGAGAGAGAGAGAGAGAGAGAGAGAGGAGAGAGAGAGAGAGAGAGAGAGAGAGAGAGAGAGAGAGAGAGAGAGAGAGAGAGAGAGAGACGCCCTTCAAAGAGTCGCGTGCAGTGTATCGATTCACTCCCGAGGAAGGAAGGAGCAATGAATCTTTTCCTTTTGTCTATATACCGACTTAATCTTTGTCTATATACCGACTTAATCTTTGTCTATATACCGACTTAATCTTTGTCTATATACCGACTTAATCTTTGTCTATATACCGACTTAATCTTTGCCTATATACCGACTTAATCTTTGTCTATATACCGACTTAATCTTTGTCTATATACCGACTTAATCTTTGCCTATATACCGACTTAATCTTTGTCTATATACCGACTTAATCTTGTCTATATACCGACTTAATCTTTGTCTATATACCGACTTAATCTTTGTCTATATACCGACTTAATCTTTGCCTATATACCGACTTAATCTTTGCCTATATACCGACTTAATCTTTGTCTATATACCGACTTAATCTTTGTCTATATACCGACTTAATCTTTGTCTATATACCGACTTAATCTTTGTCTATATACCGACTTAATCTTTGCCTATATACCGACTTAATCTTTGCCTATATACCGACTTAACCCTTGTCTATATACCGACTTAATCTTTGTCTATATACCGACTTAATCTTTGTCTATATACCGACTTAATCTTTGTCTATATACCGACTTAATCTTTGTCTATATACCGACTTAATCTTTGCCTATATACCGACTTAATCTTTGCCTATATACCGACTTAATCTTTGTCTATATACCGACTTAATCTTTGTCTATATACCGACTTAATCTTTGTCTATATACCGACTTAATCTTTGTCTATATACCGACACGCCAACCATAAAATTATCCAGAAGCTTAACCTGTGACCTTACTAAGAAAACACTTCAGACTCACTACACACACCCTACACGAGGCTGACATGTAAAGAACCAGAATATAATAGCAGAAATAAGGACAGAGTGGGCAGACGCCAGGTTCAGGTTTAACCCCTTCACGCCCAGATCTTTCCTTTGCTATATATAATTTGTCTGTTGTTAGCCATAAAATTACGAAAAGTGACTCAATATACCAAATTAGTTAGTCGACAAGGATACTAAACAGGTCATATCTATAAAATATTGGTTATTTTCACTACAAATCGTTTAACGGTACCCAAATTACAATGAAAATTACGTTCTGGACCTCAAGGGGTTAAGAATCATAAAAAAAGATTTACTACATATGTTAGAAAATCATTCCTTTGAAGAAAAAGAAATACGAGAATGAGTTTGATTCCTCTAATGTGTAATGTGCAAGAGATTCGATAATTGCAGAACTTTCATTTGGTTCATTAAAAGGACTTCGAAAAAGAGAGAGAAAAGTTTTAGTAATTCTGCGAAGTATAATCATGTCTCTGAAATGAACGAGTCAGTCTGGCTATAGGACGAGAAGTTTAGTTTATATATTGAGAGAGATGATTTTATGAGGTGGGGTTAGATTAACTCCTCCAAAAAATCGTTTACTATAATAATAAAAAAATTAATCTAAGGAACTAAATTAACTCACTAAAATTGTTTCCCACAGCAATTTTTCTTGAGGCAACTAAATCCCCCAGCAACTTTTTTTTGAGGCAACTAAATCCCCAGCAACTTTTTTTGAGGCAACTAAATCCCCCCAGCAACTTTTTTTTGAGGCAACTAAATCCCCAGCAACTTTTTTTGAGGCAACTAAATCCCCCCAGCAACTTTTTTTTGAGGCAACTAAATCCCCCCAGCAACTTTTTTTTGAGGCAACTAAATCCCCTCAGCAACTTTTTTTTGAGGCAACTAAATCCCCAGCAACTTTTTTTTGAGGCAACTAAATCCCCCCAGCAACTTTTTTTTGAGGCAACTAAATCCCCACAGCAACTTTTTTTTGAGGCAACTAAATCCCCACAGCAACTTTTTTTTGAGGCAACTAAACCCCCCAGCAACTTTTTTTTGAGGCAACTAAATCCCCCCACAACTTTTTTTTGAGGCAACTAAATCCCCTCAGCAACTTTTTTTTGAGGCAACTAAATCCCCAGCAACTTTTTTTTGAGGCAATTAAATCCCCAGCAACTTTTTTTTGAGGCAAATAAATCCCCTCAGCAACTTTTTTATGAGGCAACTAAATCCCCCCAGCAACTTTTTTTTGAGGCAACTAAATCCCCCCAGCAACTTTTTTTTGAGGCAACTAAATCCCCCCAGCAACTTTTTTTTGAGGCAACTAAATCCCCCCATCAACTTTTTTTGAGGCAACTAAATCCCCCCAGCAACTTTTATTTTAGTAACTAAATCCCCCCAGCAACTTTATTTTGAGGCAATTAAATCCCCCCAGCAACTTTTTTTGAGGCAACTAAATCCCCCAGCAACTTTTTTTTGAGGCAACTAAATCCCCCCAGCAACGTTTTTTTTGAGGCAACTAAATCCCCCCAGCAACTTTTTTTGAGGCAACTAAATCCCCCAGCAACTTTTTTTGAGGCAACTAAATCCCCCAGCAACTTTTTTTTGAGGCAACTAAATCCCCCCAGCAACTTTTTTTTAGGCAACTAAATCCCCAGCAACTTTTTTTTGAGGCAACTAAATCCCCCAGCAACTTTTTTTTGAGGCAACTAAATCCCCCAGCAACTTTTTTTTGAGGCAACTAAATCCCCCCAGCAACTTTTTTTTGAGGCAACTAAATCCCCAGCAACTTTTTTTGAGGCAACTAAATCCCCCAGCAACTATTCTTTAAGGCAACTAAATCCCCCAGCAACTTTTTTGAGGCAACTAAATCCCCAGCAACTTTTTTTTGAGGCAACTAAATCCCCAGCAACTTTTTTGAGGCAACTAAATCCCCAGCAACTTTTTGAGGCAACTAATCCCCCCAGCAACTTTTTTTTGAGGCAACTAAATCCCCCCAGCAACTTTTGAGGCAACTAAATCCCCCAGCACTTTTTTTTGAGGCAACTAATCCCCCAGCAACTTGTTTTTGAGGCAACTAATCCCCCAGCAACTTTTTTTGAGGCAACTAAATCCCCCCATCACTTTTTTGAGGCAACTAAATCCCCCAGCAACTTTTTTTTGAGGCAATAAATCCCCCAGCAACTTTTTTTTGAGGCAACTAAATCCCAGCAACTTTTTTTTGAGGCAACTAAATCCCAGCAACTTTTTTTTAGGACAACTAAATCCCCAGCAACTTTTTTTTGAGCAACTAAATCCCCCAGTCAACTTTTTTGAGGCAACTAAATCCCCCAGCAACTTTTTTTTGAGGCAACTAAATCCCCCCAGCAACTTTTTTTTGAGGCAACTAAATCCCCCCAGCAACTTTTTTTTGAGGCAACTAAATTCCCTCAGCAACTATTCTTTAAGGCAACTAAATCCTTCTAGCAACTTTTTTTTGAGGCAACTAAATCCCTCAGCAACTATTCTTTAAGGCAACTAATTCACCTCAGCAACATTCCATTGAGGCAACTAATCAATTCAGACTAGAAATGATTTACTCAACAAAATGTGAAAGCTGAAGGTATGAAATCAAGTTTTCGGGACTGCTTCAAAGGGGGTTACAAATGAGGTTTCTGATGAAGAGGGACTTACTATAGGGGAAGTAATCAATCCTTTGGCAGGGAAAAATGTATGAGTGAGTGAGGAATGAAGAATGAGGAGTGAGGTACGAACTAAGTGACAGATGTTATAAGTATATATATGGATGTTATATATATATAGGAAATTAGTATAAGGACCGAAAACTAATAAAAATGTTTTAGTATAGTATCTCAGTAGGTGAAATAGCCAAGGGAAGAGTTGACAAGACTGTTAACGAAGGAGACGAAGTTGAAGAGGACCTACGAAGCGATACTATAAGCGTCAAAGGTCACAAGAAGAAGAAGAAGAAGACACAAGAAGGAAGAAATAGGAATTAGATAATGTTATGGAAAATGGAAAGAGATGATACTATGTAAAGTAAAATGATAAGGGTAGAAAATAAAAAAGAGACGTGATTTAATTAATGGGTAAAGAAAATGTGAGGTGTTGGAGATGATTGAGGGACGAAAGGTTAAGGTTATGTAAGGTCAGAAAAGGTGAGAGGAAAGTGTAAAGGTCATGTACGGTAAAAAAGAACCATGAAGACAGAAAGAGAGTTAGGTAAGGGGAAAAAATGGAGGGTTATGTTAGGCAAAAAAAAAAAAAAGGAAAAATGATGCAAGTGATAGAGTAAAATAAATGCAAGTAATAGAGTAAAATAAATGCAAGTAATAGAGTCAAATAAATGCAAGTAATAGAGTCAAATAAATGCAAGTAATAGAGTCAAATAAATGCAAGTAATAGAGTCAAATAAATGCAAGTAATAGAGTAAAATAAATGCAAGTAATAGAGTAAAATAAATGCAAGTAATAGAGTAAAATAAATGCAAGTAATAGAGTAAAATGAATGCAAGTAATAGAGTTAAATAAATGCAAGTAATAGAGTAAAATAAATGCAAGTAATAGAGTAAAATAAATGCAAGTAAAAGAGTAAAATAAATGCAAGTAATAAAGTAAAATAAATGCAAGTAATAGAGTAAAATAAATGCAAGTAATAGAGTAAAATAAATGCAAGTAATAGAGTAAAATAAATGCAAGTAATAGAGTAAAATAAAGAAAAAGGTGAGGTTAGAGTAAAGGTTATGCAAGGTAAAAAAAAAGTAAAAAGAAAGTAAAAGCGTCTGAATTAAGTGAAAGGTAAGAAAGAGTAAACGTTATCGAAGGTAAAAAAAAGAGAAAAAATAAAGTAAAAGAGTAAAATACGTAAAGTAAAAGGAAGAAGAGAGTCAAGGCTATGTAAAGTAACAAAAATTAAAATAAAAGGAAGACAATGAAAGTAAAAAAACAAGTAAAAGGGATGAAAGAGTAAAAGTTATGTAAGGTAAGAAAGAAAGAAAGAAAGAATGTAATTGAGTATAAATAAAGTAGCAGGTTTGAAAGAGTCAAGGTTATATAAGGAAAAAAAGGGCAAAGAAGAATATGAAATAAAGGGAAGAGAGTATTTAGGTTATATGAGGTACAAAACAGGAAAATAAGAAGAAAGTAGAAGAGTATAAATAAAGTAAAAGTGATGAAAGTGTAAAAGTTATGGAAGGAAAAAAGGGAAAAAAAGGCAAGTCAATACGTTTAAATAAAGTCAAAGGGAGTAAAGTGTAAAGGTTATGTAAGTAAGAGTGAGAAGGTGATGTAACAAGGGTGTGGGTGTGTGTGTGTACTGTGTGTGTGTGTGCGTGTGTGTGTGTGTGTGTGTGTGTGTACTGTGTGGGTGTGCGTGTGTGTGTGTGGGCGTGTGTGTGTGTGGGCGGCCTATGTGTGTGTGTAGGCGTGACAGGTAGAAGGACAGGTGAAAAAAAATGCAGTAGTCCAGAAAAGGAGGGTGAAGGGAAGGAAAGTTACTGGAAAAAGTAGGGAAGAGAGAGAGAGAGAGAGAGAGAGAGAGAGAGAGAGAGAGAGAGAGAGAGAGAGAGAGAGAGAGAGAGAGAGAGCCCACGCCCACGAGTAAGGACTCACCTCTCACAGGAATACCTTGAAAATTAAGGTGGAAAAAAGTGTACCAGGTTACGACAATAGGGGTGGATGGGGATAGGGATTTCTCTCTCTCTCTCTCTCTCTCTCTCTCTCTCTCTCTCTCTCTCTCTCTCTCTCTCTCTCTCTCTCTCTCTCTCTCTCTCTCCTCTCTCTCTCTCTCCTTTTCCCTCCTTCCTTTCTTCATTCCCTCCTTCCTCAATAACTTTCCTTCCCTCCCTCCTTTCCTTTTCTTTCATATTTCTTTCATTCCTTCCTTCCCTCTTTCCTAAATATCTACACTTTCATCACTCCCTTCCTTCCTTCCTTCCTTCCTTCCTATTTTCTTTCTTTAATACCTCCATTTCTTTGCCATCCCCTCCCTATTCTTTCCTTTCTTTCCTATTCCTATCCTATACCTCATTCTATTTCTCCCTTCTTATTCCCTATTCTTCTTCATCCCTCCCTCTCCCTTCCCTATTCTCTCCTTCCTAGTCCTTCTCTCCCTCTCACTACATCCTGCTCCTCCCTTCCTTCCTATCCTATTTCCCTCCTTCCTTCCTTAATTCCATATTTCTTCAATAATTTTCCTTCCCTCCCTCCTTCCTTCTTTCCTTCCCTCTTTCATAACCCGTCAGGGTGGCTCGGTTGGTAGAGTCGTGAGCTTGCATGTAGAGTCCGTGCATTCGGTCAGCGGTTTGAGTCCAAGTTCGTCCTGGCGTGGTGGCGCTTTGTAGTCTATAACCTTGTAGTTGGCTATTGTCTTTCCTCCATTCCTCCAATCTCCTCCTCCCTATTTCGTCCCTATGCCTCCTATCTCTCCTTCTCGCTACATCCTTTCCTTCCTTCTACCTATCTTTTCCCTACAAGTCCTCTCAACCTTCTCCCTTTAACTCCCTTTAACCCGTCAACCTTTGATCTCCCTTTAACCTATCCACCCACCTAACCTTCTTAATGCCATTAGGTAAGGCATGCCACCTTAACCTATCACTTAATGGGGTGTAATGCCTCGCTAATACCCTTAAAGATTCCCATTAGATAACTCTCTGGGTCTCTTGGATATAATGTTCCTTCAAAGGCCTTTAATCTATGCCACATAAATACGTTTCGTGTTTTTTGATGTTTTGTTTATTCGATACTTCGCGTGTGAAAGATTAACTTGGTTTAAACGTCGATTTTTTGGGTTAAGGAGCAGTGGTATTAAGTCAGAGATGTATTGCTTTTTAAAGAGTATTATAATTTGAGTGAGAGAGAGAGAGAGAGAGAGAGAGAGAGAGAGAGAGAGAGAGAGAGAGAGAGAGAGAGAGAGAGAGAGAGAGAGAGAGATGAGGAGAGAGAGAAGCGAGAGCGAGAGGAGAGAAGAGAGAGAGAGAGAGAGAGAGAGAGAGAGAGAGAGAGAGAGAGGAGAGAGAGAGAGAGAGAGAGAGAGAGAGAGAGAGAGAGAGAGAGAGAGAGAGAGAGAACCATTCAGAAGGTGTCAAGATAATGCAATAAATTTATCCCTCTTTTCCGAGTTAAATGACCCGGAAGTAAAGTTCGAGACGATTCTCTGAAAACCTTTGCTTAAAATGACGTTAAAAAACGCAGGAAAATCAAGAATAAGCGAGTCAATTGTATCCTCAACGCGTATTTCCTTATATTATATTGCCTTATATCTGGCAAAACACCTATTTTTTCAGTGTTATTCATTTATTTACACCGTGACTACATTCATTTTCACATGCTACCTCGATAAGATGCCTATATCAGATCTTCTTCTACTACAGTCACATCAATCAGTCTAGATTTTTGGAAGGTAAGACAACAATTATAGCAGGTGAATATTCTTGATTGCAAAATTTAATGCAAAAACTTATGAGTCCAGGAAGAAAGAATAATCGCGGTACCTTATTGCTTGTGTCTCTCTGTCTGTCACGCGAAATTCATGTCAAGTAAATCATCACTTGGCGATTTGTTATACGTAGTTACATACAATCACATAGTTTAGTACATACATGGTTTTATCAAAGTTTTGCTGTACACACGCATTGATCAAAAGAAGAGTTTCAATATATTATATACCTAAACAAACATATTTCACCTAAATTGCCATAATAAACAGTTTTTCTTTGGCATTCACGATCAAAACTGCTGAACAAGAAATCCAGTAATAATTCTCTCTTGTATTTTCGATTAATTGTAGACCGAGAAATCCACTGTGATCAGATCTCCTTCTACAACAGTGACGTGCCCTTTGAAGTGTATCATATCTCCTTCTACAACAGTGACGTGCCCTTTGAAGTGTATCATATCTCCTTCTACTACAGTGACGTGCCCTTTGAAGTGTATTGTAGCACCTGTCTTTCCTGCTTGAGACCCCTTGAGGCCTAGAACGTAATATCCATTGTAATTTGGGTGCCATTAGACGATTTTTTTGTGACTATAAGCAATATTTTATAGATATGACCTGTTTAGTATCTTTGTCGACTAACTAATTTGGTATATAATCAGTTACTTTTCGTAATCTTATGGCTTAACAACAGACGATTTTATATAGCAAAGATCTGGGCCTGAAGGAGTTAAGGAGGTGAGGTGAGGCGAGGTGAAGGGCTGTCCTTATCGATTGGCGCTTCTTCAGTATCGAGGGTAGTGGTTGCAGCCTCGGAAATTGCTGCGTTTACGATCAAGGTATCAACGCTTTTTATTTTTTGTTCGTTATTTGCCAGATTCCCTTCCCCAGATATTCCAGTCTATTTAACAATTAATATACACGTAATATCTGTGACGCCTTTAAATTAACCCTTTCTCTACCATTCTCTACCCTTCTTTACCCTTCATCTACCCTTCATCTACCCTTCTCTACCCTTCTTTCTACCCTTCTTTCTACCAACCATTTTCTACCCTTCATCTACCCTTCTCTACCCTTCATCTACCCTTCTCTACCCTTCTCTACCCTTCTTTCTACCCTTCATCTACCCTTCTTTCTACCCTTCATCTACCCTTCTTTCTACCATTCTCTACCCTTCACCTACCCTTCTCTACCCTTCATCTACCCTTCTCTACCCTTCATCTACCCTTCATCTACCCTTCTTTCTACCCTTCATCTACCCTTCTCTACCCTTCTTTCTACCCTTCATCTACCCTTCATCTACCCTTCTTTCTACCCTTCATCTACCCTTCATCTACCCTTCATCTACCCTTCTCTACCCTTCTCTACCCTTGATCTACCCTTCTCTACCCTTCTTTCTACCCTTCTCTACCCTTCATCTACCCCTTTCTACCCTTCTCTACCCTTCTCTACCCTTCTCTACCCTTCATCTACCCTTCTCTCTACCCTTCATCTACCCTTCATCTACCCTTATCTACCCTTCATCTACCCTTCTCTACCCTTCATCTACCCTTCATCTACCCTTCTCTACCCTTCTCTACCCTTCATCTACCCTTCATCTACCCTCCTCTACCCTTTTTCTACCCTTCTCTACCCTTCATCTACCCTTCTACCCTTTCTATAGCGCCTTTGTTTTTTCTCCATATACAGCCTCGGAATTGCTGCGATTACGATCAAGCTATCAATGCCTTTTTTTTTGTCCTAAATACCTACACTTCCTTCATTCCCTTCCTTCCTTCCTTCCTATTTTCTTCACTTCATTCCTCCATCCCCTTCCCTATCCTTTCAACGTATCCTTCAGGTATCAACGCCTTTTTATTCTTCTTCCTACTTTTAACTCTATTTTAATTAACTAAACTTAACTTTTACTTTTTAACTAACTAACTCTTTACTTTCTATTCCTACTTCTTCCTTACAAGTCCCCAGGTTTGTCAGTCTATTATTCTAGTATTTGATAATCTATCTATTTTACGATGTATATCTACGTTAAATATGTGCACCGATTCATCTATTTACATATATGAACGCCTTTTCTTCTCTTCCTACTTTAAGTCACCCGGTTTGCCAGTCTATTTTTCTAGCATTTAATCATCAATCTATTTAACGATTATGTGTATCAATTAATCTGGGGTGGCGGTAGCAGTTAGCGTCTCCGAGTGGCGTTGTCGGTAACCCGAGTTCGATCCCCGAAGAAAACCAAAACCTTTCTGCACCGTCGAGTGGCCTAAGAACACCCACATGCCCTGCCCATCAATTCTACCTTCGATTGCGAGTGCATCGGAGGACACAGGGGGGGCGGCATGAGCCTCTAATCACAGGCGTCACTATAACAATCCTGCCTGCGCCACCACGGGCGAGGGCCAACCATCACAGCCCTCAAGTGAACCTCCTGAGCCTACCATCCGTCTTAGAAGTCACTGCCTACAGGCGCTACAGGCCAAGAGGTAAAAAAAAAAAAAAAAAAATTACAATACATGAATAATGGCCTCAAAAAAAGGCTTTGAGTATGGACTTTTTTTAATAGTCTCTTCCGTCTACTCGTCATTACAAAGCAAATACGAGTCATTTTCACTCGTGTAATGTACTGTACGTTTACTTGTATGTATCCATCGCTAAGGATATGAATGATGTAAACTTCTTTTCTTCAAGGTATGATGGGAAAATCGATGGAATTTTCAAGTGGTAAGACGAACACATAGCGATAAATCTTCAATTCGACGAAGTAAACGTTCAAGACCGACTGAACAATATCCGTGGTAAGGAATGACAAGAGAGTTTATCAAATGTATATAAAATAAGTGGACCAAATATATATCTTAACAGGGAAGACCAGAAATATAGGAAGGAATTGCCGAGACCATAAGGCACGGTAGACCACGCTAGCCTCATACATGGTCCCGGCGGCATATTCCCGTTTTCTGGAGCAGTATGTTGCGTTTACTCTTGAACAGGTCAGGTTATGTTACGTTAGGTTACGGTCAGTTTAGGGTAGGTTTCCTAGACCGTAGTTGGTAATTTTGTCTGGGAATCACAATGAGGATATTTTCGAAAAAATCCGATGGTTAGTTTCGGAGCTACAGCCAAGCGTCTTCACTCGGAAACCACAGACTCGCCTAGAGTTGGGGAATATGCGTCCTGGCAGAAGATACCCCGAAAACTATGAGTATGCTAAGAGGCGGTGAAAGGGCATAGACCAAGGTAACCTTATACGTAGATGGTTCCGGTAGAGGATCCCCTGAGAACCTATGCGTGTATTAGGAGGAGGCAAAAAGCGTAGACCAAGCTAGCCTTATACAGGGTCCTGGCAGAAGATCCCCTGAGAACCTATGAGTATGCTAAGAGCCAACGAAAAGGAGAGACTCACCTGAAAGTTAAGATCATCGTCCTTGATAAAGTTGCAGTGGGCCTCGGGGTCTGGGTTGGAGTAGCTACCGATGCTGCCATACGTCCTGTCCCGCACTATGCTCCCATAGGTCCTGTCCCGTTGAAGCTGTCCCGTCCCGTTCAGCTCGTAACGCTCCGCATGACCACCGAACGGCATTTTCAAAGGGTCAGTTTACGTGCTTTTCCGTCGTCAAATAACCGTAGTGTTTGGCTGATACTTTTCCAGTGATTCATATTCATAGTGACGTGTTTCAGGGTGTGTTTGCAGCCCTACCGTTGCTACATTGGTGGTTGTTCTTAGAGGACTGAAGCACTACTGTAGAAGCAAAGAGTCAGTTTCGGGGATGTTCCTTCGTCTTCAACAATTATTAACTGTAGTGTTTGGCTGATTCCTTCCCAGTGAGTTATATGCATAGTGGTTGGGCTTAGGGTATGTTTGCAGCCTTATACCTCTCGCTACATTGGTGGTTGTTCTTCGAGTTCTAAAGTACTACTGTAGGGGCCTATGGGTGTGTTCCGTGCCTCCCATAGGTGTCATCTGAAGGGCCTGGCAGTGAGGGGCGCGGCAGCCAGCCATGACAGCCTGCAGGGGAAGAGAGATACGAGATGTGATATTCATAGATAAACAGAACAACTCAACATTTTAACAATTGCTACGAAAAATAGATATGAAACTAATAGATATATAGTAGTATAGTAAAATAGATTATATTGTATAGATATTAATATAACAATAAAAACATAATAGGAGATAATACGTCATGGAATATAGATAACAACAGATTGATAGATAATAATGATAGATAAAAATACAGCTTAATATTTCAATTGAATAGATAATAAAAATTGCCACCAAACCGCAATAACTAATACTACTAATTCATATTTATTTTAATATTAATTGACAAAACAACTCAACATTTTAACAATTGATACGAAATATAGATACGAAATAGATAACACAATAATAGCAATAATATACGAAAATAATATATATATAGGGAAGAGATATACGAGATGTGACAATAAAATAACAGAACACCTTAACATCTAAACAATTAATTGACAACTTCAGTGATTTTCAACTTCGATGTAACACAGAACGAGGCACATGCAGGCTCTGAACAACTAAGGAGAGACTCTGGCGTGACAAGGAAGGCTAAATCAGATAGGTTGTTACAGACCAGGTAAGTTGTTGCAGGTAGGTTGTTACAGGTTATTTTGCCCATGCCAGTTTTTATTGATGTAAAAAAAGAAAAAGAAAGTAAGCTCACCACTACAAAATCGAAAAAAAGTGTACTGGTGAAAGATAAAAAAAAGTTTGATTAAAAAATATATAATGTTTAATGCCAAAGGAAAGCATGGACAATAAAAGTAAAATCAGTTATAAAGTGTCAAAATATAACTCTTATTATCATGGAATCTTTATCTCTGTCTATTCTACTTCTTTGTCCTGACTAATAGTTCTTCTCATGAGTAATTGTGATTCTCCTCGAAAATTATGCAAACTGTATACTCTTGCTATCTAATAAATTATAGTTGTCAGTTCCCAAAATTATATTAAAACTGTATTCGTATCTAATAAATAAAAAATGTCAGTTCCCAAAATTATATGAAAACTGTATATTCGTATCTAATAAATTAAAAATGTCAGTTCCAAAATTATATGAAAACTATATAATCGATATCAAATGAATCAAAGTTGTCAGTTCCCAAAATTATATGAAAACTGTAACACAATGCGATATCAAATGAATCAAAGTTGTCAGTTCCCAAAATTATATGAAAGCTGTAACACAATGCGATATCAAATGAATTCAAGTTGTCAGCAGTTCTCAGTCTTCCAATATCAAAGTTCGAGCTACAAATGGCGTGTTTCTGTTGACAAGTTGCATCAGCGAGTGTCGAAGGAGGAAATGAAAGTTTGGGGAATGTTTTACAGGAGATAGTTTTTTCCTCTCCTATCTAACCTTCCATTCGATTCTTATTCTTTTAATTTTTTCTTTCAAGCTTTCCTTTTACTCTTAACCCCTTGAGGCCCAGAACGTAATTTCCATTGTAATTTGGGAACCATTTGACGATTTTTAGTGATTATAAGCAATGTTTTATAGCTATGACCTGTTTAGTATCCTTGTCCACTAACTAATTTGGTATTTTAAGCTATTTTTTGTAATTTAATGGCTAACAACAGACGATTTTATATATTGATGGAAAGATCTGGGCGTGAAGGGGTTAAACTTCCTACTCTTGGGTCACGTATTTGTATCTTTGTCCTTAACATTGTTCCTTCCTCCTCTTCCATTAACCACTTCACGCCCAGATGCTATACAAATGCTTCCTTTGCTAAAAAAAAATGTATGTTGTCGAGCCATAAAATTACAAAAAATAACTGAATATAACAAATTAGTTAGTGGACAAGGATACTAAACAGGTCATATCTATAAAATATTGCTTATATTCACTATAAATCGTCTAATGGTACCCAAATTACAATGGAAATTACGCTCTGGGTCTCAAGGGATTAACATTTCGCTCGGTGTAATTTTTTTCTTGTTTGTTATCTATTGGCACTTTACATAATTATAACCTTTTTACTTTATTTCTATGCTTTTCTTTCCTATCAAACTTGTTAATATATCTTTTCACGTAGCATTACCTCCGCCAACGAAGTTGGAGGGGTTATGTTTTCACCCCGATCTGTCTGTCTGTCTGTCTGTCTGTCTGTCTGTCTGTCTGTTTGTTAGTGTACAGGATTTCTCGAAAAGTTACGAATAGATTTGAACCAAACTCGGTATACCAAGTCTATTTGGTATAAGGAAGGACTGATTTAATTTTGGATGAAATCTATTGACAATTGTTGCCATGGCAACCAATTGATGAAATATTCGGCCGGAGGTATGCGCTCATACTGAGTGCATATATATATATATATATATATATATATATATATATATATATATAATATATATATATATATATATATATATAATATATACTATATAACATATATATATATATATATATATATATACATATACATATACTATACATATACATATTATATATATATATATATATATATATATATATATATATATATATATTTATTTTATTTTTTAACTTTTTATTTTTTTATTTTTTTATATTCGGGCGGAGGTATGCGCTCTACTGAGTGCCCCCCCCCCCCCCTAGTTGTTCTCTTTTCCTTCTTGCTCTTTCATAGTTCACTTTCCCTGATTTTTTTCGACACTATTATAACCCATTTTACTTATAAATTGTTCATGCTTTCCTTTCCTATCAAACATATACATTGAATCAAACTGTATTTCTTTTCTTTCAACAGCCAGTACACTTTTTTCTCCATCATCTATAGCAATATTTAGTAGTAGTGTTATGTCACCCACCAAAGGACCCACACACCGACACCCAACACACACACACACACACACACACACACCCCACACACACACCCACACACACCCACACACCACACACACACACACACACACCTACACACCCACACCCACCCACACACACACACCGACACACCCACCCACACAC
>JACEEZ010011781.1:200000-202500 GCA_016584305.1 Chionoecetes opilio
AAGGGGGCGGCCCCAGTTGCCGCTCACATCCGCCTTAGTCCCCTAAGGCTAACACAGGGGCGTGTCAATAGAGAAAAATGGGGCACCACAAAATTGACCACTTGACACTTTGACACATGTACGTGTAAAAATAGTGCCCCCTAAAAAGTGCCGTGAGGGAAAGTGACCCTCAGTCTGTAACATTTATATTGGGTTTATCCTATAAGGCTAGCTTTCAGATAGATTTCCCCGGGACAGGGGACATCTTTAGCTTTCCCACCCTTTTCCCTTCACAATTCTTTCTATTTGTACCCCATGAAACCATGTCTTGTTTAAAAAAAAAAAAAAAAAAAAAGAAAAAAAAAAAAGAAAAAGCGGGGGGGAAGAGGGGAGAGGGGAGAGAAGAGGAGAGAAAAAGGAGAGGAGAGAAGAGAGAGAGAAGAGAGAGAAAGAGAAAAGAGAGAAGAGAGAGAGAGAGAGAGAGAGAGGAGAGAAAAAAGGGGGGGTGTAAGCATCAATTTTTTATAAGGTGGGGAGAGATGGTTGATCTCTATCATCTCTCTTTTTCTCTCTTTCTTGCCCCCTTTCTCTCTCTCTCCCTTTTTTTCTCCCTGTCTCTTCTCTTTCTCAAAAGATTCATTTTTAATACTTTGCTACGGGGAAAAATCTTCATTACTTCAGTGACAAAGTTTGCAGTTGTTTCTTTTCTGACTCTTCATAAAAAAAAGTTTTCTATGTATACTGCGTTCGAGTATCTATTTTCGAGAAATGGTAAAAATTTTCTTTTTTACTTTAACAGGCCATGGTTAATCTCAGTCTAAAACATGCCACCCTCACCCGCACCTCAGGTAGTTTAGTAGTCGTCAGCCATTCCCCCATCATAAATCTCATCCCAGTTATTTGTAATTATGGCATAACACAGTCAACACCCCCCCACACAACCCCACACACACATACACCCCACACACACACACCACACAAACAACACCCAAAACCCCAAAACACATCCTCAAACATTTTTATTCGTGTTGTAAAAGTCTCCATTTGCTTTTCTCTCTCTTCTTTCTCCTCCTCTCTCTCTCCTCTCTCTCTCTCTTCTCCCCTCTCTCTCTCTCCCTCTTCTCCCTTTTCCTTTTTTCTTTCTTCTCTCTCCTCTCTCTTCTCTCTCTCCTCTCCCTCTTCTCCCCCTTCTTCTCCTCTCTCTCTCTTCTCTTCCCCTTAAAATGCAGGCAGAGGCAATTAAGTACAGCTGGAAGTCCGTCGGAAACAGCAATAAAAGAGGCACGGATCTCTTAGGGTGTGTGGGCCTGTGTCCTATCGATTACTTATAGCAGGGAAGGAAGAAGGGAGGAGAGAGGGAGAAGGAAGGAAGAAAGGTAGAAAGGAGGAAGGGAAGGAAGGGAGGGAGAGCGAGTAGGAGGGAAGTGGGAGAGGGATGGAAGGTAGAAGGGAAGGAATGAGGGAAGGAAGGCACTGTGATGTTAGGTCAAGGCAACACTAGAACCTAAAGGAAAAGGATAGATAGATCAAATATGTCGTATTGATAGTTTAAGAAAAAAAGATAATAAGTAAGGAATGAGAGACTTTAGACACACACACACACACAAACACACACACACAAACACACTGTTCACCACATTAGCGTGTGGAGATAATGTAGTTATGAGGGAGAGAGAGAGAGAGAGAGAAGAGAGAGAGAGAGAGAGAGAGAGAGAGATGAGAAGAGAGAGAGAAGAGAGAGAGAGAGAGAGAGAGAGAGAGAGAGAGAAGAGAGAGAGAGAGGAGACTGAATGAAAGATGAATGGGAATGAGACAGAGTGAGACGAATGGAGGAAGAGGAGGAGGAATGAATACGAAAGGAGATGTATGAGGAGAGGAGAAAGACAGAAGAGGAGATATAAATATGCAATAATGGATGAATGAGGGAAGAGAGATAAAGGGATGAAGAACAGGAACAAAGATGAAATATACAGACTAGAGAAAGTGTCACCAAACTACTGAAAGGAAACTATATCTAAATGATGGAGAGAAAATCAATATCAGAGAGAGAGAGAGAGAGAGAGAGAGAGAGATGAGAGAGAGAGAGGAGAGAGAGGAGAGAGAGAGAGAGAGAGAGAGAGAGAGAGAGAGAGAGAGAGAGAGAGCAGGAGAGAGAGAGAGAGAGAGAGAGGAGAGAGAGAGGAGAGAGATGAGAGGAGAGAGAGAGAGAGAGAGAGAGAATAAGAAAGAGATATAGAGAATAAGAGAAAAAAAAGTGGGAGAAAAAAAATAGGGTAAATCAATATCAGAGAAATCCCTTGACAGTGCAGGCCAAGCTTCATTATTTGAACTTTTTAACTTGAGAGGATTTGCCGGTTCGTTAGGAAGTTGGGGATTGTGGTGGGGGTGGGTGGGGGTGGAGGGGTGGGTGGAGGGTTGATTGGGGTTAACGAGGCTATAAAGGGACAGTTAAAGACCTTGCTAATAGCCTCTGTAGGGGACAATACTTGGCTACTCTCTCTCTCTCTCTCTCTCTCTCTCT